>JAECUM010006110.1:0-124081 GCA_016617855.1 Megalonaias nervosa
TATATATATATATATATTGATCTACAAATTCTTCATACCAGAGAGAGTTTTGCAACGGCTCTCTATGAAGACTTCACATAGATGGCTTTGAGTGAAAGGAGGATAGGGTGGGGTTAGTAATGCTCGCCGACATGAAATGCACGTGCCAACATGCAATGCACATGCTATCATGGTGCATACATATATACTGTCACTCACTCCACTGAAACATGCTACACGAGACGTTTTCCACAACGTATTCTACTTCACTGTAAAGATATAATCCCAAAACAACACATACAACAGATATAACATTTATGCTCACTATCACACTCGACACATGTCGCCTAGGATGTAAAGGTTTGTAGACCGATAAATATTAAGATCTGAATAATATTGATGTCAAACGTTTCCGATAAGTTAGACCTGTGCCTTTATATGTAACAACAAGACATAACCTCTATGTTGCTCTGGCGGTAAAAGAGAATCAACCTTGAATATCGCGCTTTTGTTCAAAAGCATACATTGGAAACTAAGCAATCAGAAATATTTATACTATGTTTTTGTATCACCACAGCAAAACAATGTAAAACGCATAGGTGCACGCATATTGTTGGTCTTAATGACGGTCCTCCTACTCTTTGTCTCTGTCTCTCTCTCTCTCTCTCTCTCTCTCTCTCTCTCTCTCTCGGGACCTGTTTGCGTCAATGTGTTAGATGAAATAAATCTCACTCAAGCAAATGACTTTGATTCCCATACTCTATACTCGGGTCCATACAGAGATGTTTGGGAAATGTATATTCGCCTTAGACGTCTTAAAAAGGGAATCTATAGATATGGGTAGGGAAAATTAGTTGTGTAGCAGAAATCCTTTCTTCCGATTCTCATTAAATGTAGTGTCAAGACATTACGTTTTACTTTTTGTTTGGTCGTCATTTCTTAAGTAGACTTCCTTCATTCTCTCCATGACTCCCTTTCGGTGTATCCGACAATCAGCCGTTCTCTCTCTCAACATGAGATGAAACTTTATGTATTTATGTGCCGTTCAAAACCAAATCGAAAACATTTGTAATGCTTTGTCAGGTTAGATTTTTAGAGGACACTTTGTCAGCTCAACTGTAAGGAAAAGGTCGGTCAACCAACTGCAAATAATACACTTTCGAATTGACTTCCAAGAAATGTTATGCAGCATGAACTATACGTATAATTCAGTATTTCTAACAATCATACAGTTCACCTTGATCCTAGATATATCAAGGCGACATAAACACCTTAGCCACGTGCGAAAGACATGGAGTGTGTGTGTGTGATTTAGATTTTTAACGTAACTTTAACAATATCGCTACGATATCTGCAGTGTGACAGTTTATAGTGATGTCTAGCACAAGGGCACCATACCACAGACATGTAGCATGATGTTCCACCCAGTCACATTATCCTGACAGCAGGCCGACTAGTCCTAACACTAACCTCTTAATGCTCAGAACCAAGCGAGGCAGCTGTTACCACCATTTTTAAAGTCTTTGGTTTGACTCGGCCGAGGTTCTAACCCGCGACCTCCCGCATCCGAGGCGGACACTCTAACCACTGGGCCACCGGAGCGGTCCGAAAGACATGGAGACGTATTTGATGTTTCATACACTCATACACTCATACATATTTTTCAAATCCATCTCTTCAATTGTCAGAACCACGATATGGCACCAGACCTTTGTAACAATACATGAAGTCATACATAGCATGTGAATGACATGATGGAATATCTGATATTTTACACCCCAAACGACTCCAGAGATTCTTCAAATTCATCTGTTGAATCGGTACCACGATACAGCCCCAAAACGTTGCCTGTAATAATGTAAGAAGTCATACATGGCAAGTCAGTGAACTCCAGAAGAGAACTCGATACTACGAATGCTCAGGCAAATATTATAATAATAAATTTTCAACAGCAGCCGCAATAACAACAATAATAACAACAACAACAACAATAATAATAATGAAAACAATAATAATAATAAAAATAATAATATTAATAATAATAATAATGAAAATGCAGAATAATAATAATTATAATAATATCCCTTGTTATTCTTCTTAGTCTTCTGCAGCATCTTCTTCTTAGTAGTAGTAGTAGCAAATGGATGGATTATTGAGAGGATGGATGCTGGATGGTAGGTTACATGTGTGTACGGGTACATGATTGGACTGAAGGGTATAGTAGACACATTAGTGTGTGCAATTGGTAAATACGTATTAATTGATGTTCAAGGTAGGTAAGTGTATATTTTAGATATACCGTTTCAAGCTGCATGTATAAAATTAATATTTCTGAAGTTTTTCCTTGCGTGTGTACTTGTTGGTACGTACATCAACTGACAAAGGTAATACAAATTCACATGATCATGCTGTCGTATTATTGGACAGTAAGGGCCTTTTGACTTTGTACCTCCTTTCTCAGTGTACAAAAAACACAAATGACTTTTATCTGACTGTGTATGAAGGAAAAGCAAATAAGAGTAAACAGCAAGGGCAAGATGAGATTCCAGACTTGGAATATAGCTACTAGATGAAAATTACATGACGGGCTCTAATTATTAAATAGTAATTGACGGTAAACTGAAACGAGTAGGGTGCCTTGATGTAATTTAGACAAGCTGTTTCGCCTACCACCAATTATCTCTCTGTTTTACTATCTGTCTCTATGTATCTCTCTCTCTCTCTCTCTCTCTCTCTCTCTCTTCAACAATATCAAACGAGTTAGCAGAGCACAATTCCTTACAACAGGTATGTGTAAATGAGATTCCAGATTTGGAATATAGCTACTAGATGATAATTACATGACGGGCTCTATAAGGGTAGAGTTTTTCAATTAAACATGCCCTCCCCATCCACACCCCAAAATCCCACCCTGTGCACATAATAGAGGATCAGCAAAGTTGGTAAGCCACTGCTGTCCGATAGTGAGAGGAAGTGAGCCAAAGAAGCAAGTCACAATTTTGTTTAAATCGTAACATTGTGCATTGTATTTAATTTGTCGCATCTGGATTTACTTTATTATTGTTTCATTTTGTTTTACACACTGCAATTCAAAATAGCATCAAAAGATATCGAGTGCAAATGTCATCGAATTATAAATAGTAATTGATGGCAAGCTGAAACGATTAGGGTGCCTTGATGTAATTTAGACAAGCTATTTTGCTTGCCACCAATTTCTCTCTGTTTTACTGCCTCTATGTCTCTCTCTCTCTCTCTCTCTCTCTCTCTCTCTCTCTCTCTCTCTCTCTCTCTCTCTCTCAGAATACCAGACAAGTTAGCAGAGCACACTTCCTTACAACAGGTATGTGTACACGTTACCATGGGTTTTTCTATTATCTTAAACGATACTTACTCTACGAATTTGCAATAGTCTGTTTTGACTAGAAAACCTTACTGTATTTTAATATGGAGGGGATAGCGGAGGGGGAGGTGCAGGTTGCGCATATACACTAACCTGTTTGATTATATTTGTTTTCGATATTTTAACATTTATAAGGGTCTAAATTATATTGTTTTAAAACTTAATCCGCTTCAGCGCCTCTATGATCTTCCACTTAGGAATGGTCGGATAATCTTAGGCAGAAAATAGTAATGCATGAATAAATTTTGTGTTGCCTAGTTTGTGAAGGTTTGCATACCGGTAAACATCCAGATCTGAGACATAATAATGTATAATGTATCTGATAACTTTAGAGCCTTCCTTCTAGTCTCAATCAATAGCAAGATATAACACATCTTATTTCCTCGATACCGATAAGAGTAATCAAACTTTGCTATCGCTTTTGTTCGAAAACATAAGTTGTAAACTAAGCAATCATAAATATTTATACTGTGTTTTTGTACCAGCACAACATTAAATATAAAAACCACACGTGAATGCACATTGTTGGCCTTAAGAACAGCTCCCCCATCCCATTTCTATCTGTCTGTCTGTCTGTCTGTCTCTCTCTCTCTCTCTCTCTCTCTCTCTCTCTCTCTCCGGACTTGTTCGTGTTACTGTGTTAAATTTCAATTAATCACACACAGGTAAATGCCTTTGATTTCAATTATGTGTACTTATGTCCATGCAGTGCAGAAATATTTGAGAACTTTATGCTCACCTTTGCACCTTTGACTTGTAAAAAAGGATATATATATATATATATATATATATATATATATATATATATATATATATATATATATATGGGTAGGGAAAGTCAGGTCTCATACGCATGTTCCATCTTCCGATTCCCTTTAAATTTACTATCAAGTCATTAGATTTTCATTTCTCTTCGGTCGTCTTTCATTTTGTCAATTTCCTTTACTGTATGTATGACTGTCTTTCTGTCTATCTGACAATCAACCTTTCTCTCCCTCAACATGTCCATTTGTATATATCTTTGTAATAAACCTGGTAGCCAAGTTACCGTGATGGATTCGCAATCAGAAGGCCTTTGGTTGAATCTTGCCCAGACTCGCCATGGCATGTCTCTGGGAATGAAACTTCACTCCATTTGTTTTGGCACGATCTAAAATATCATATTTTTATATGCCGTCAATAACAAATCCAACGAATATTTCGTTCTCTGAGAGGTTAGATGTTTAGAGGACGCTATTCCACCTTATTTGTAAGGAAATGCTCTGTCAGTTACCCGCAAAATCGAATACACTTTTTATTTGTCTTCCAATAATTGTTATGCAACGTAAACAAAACGTTATCAAGCCATCTTTCAAAATCCTCGTAATGTTGACCCAGAGCCTAGACATGTTTCATATTCGGGTTGGTATGCACGCGTTAATGATATGCCAGTAACATGGAGGGATACCTGATGCTTTATACACCCAAAGAATAGTTGAAACATTTGAAATCTATGCTCAATTTTCAAAAGCACGATACGGCACCTGAACATGGATTGTAATAATACACGAAGACATATATAACGTACGAATGACTTGGAGGATGCTCTGTACCCTAATAGAGTACAGAGACTTGTCAAATGCATTAGATGAAATGTCAGTACCACCATCCAGCACCAGAAAATTGCCTTTAATTAATGCACGAATACAGATATTGGCAATTAAGAGGACTGTAAAAGCAATTATGATAATAACAAGATTGCAAAAGCAACAATAATAACAACAGCAATAATAATAATAATAATAATAATAATAATTAAAAGAAGCAAATTAAAAATAATTACAACAATAGTCTTTGTCATTCTTCTTCTTCTTATTATTATTATTATTATTATTATTATTATTATTATTAATTGTAGTGGTGGTTGTAGTAGTGGCAGTAGAAGTATTATTATTATTATTTTGCTAAGGTTTTTTGTATTCGTACGTACCTTGTTATGAATACAAGTGTGTTCTTAAGTATGTATGGAACGACTGGTAGATGAGTGAATGTATGATATATGCTTGGATACATGTGAGAATCGATAATTGATATGTATGTTCAATTGGTAAATGCGAGTAGGTCTCTGTGTTGCCAGGTAAGCGCTTATCTCAGATAAAGTGTAAACAAATTTTGATATGTCAGAAGTATTTCCTTGCCTGTACGAGTGTTGGCACGTACATCATCTGACAAAGTTAATGCAAATGCCCATGATTATACTATTGCATTTTTAGAAAGGAAAGGCATTCTATCTTAATGTTCAAATATACTATTTAATCTATCTAATAGCATGGCGTTATATGATTATCTGTATAATTTAGAACAAAAACTTGAACATCAACTATATCAAACAATTGTATCACATAAAACTAATAGCAAAGAGAGAAAACAATTCCTGACAAAAATATGTTGTGTTGTAGCGTTACTGTCTGCCTTGATTCTATGAGTACCTTTGTTATGGTGCAATCCACGGTCAGAGAATTTTAAGGTTATCTGTTTTTTCCATTGCAAGCACTTTACTGGTGCAGTATGTGGTGAAACGAATTCAATCTTTTGAAATAAAATATGAAGTACAATAAACCGGACTCTGGTAATGCTTTACGTGCAAAAGCAATCGAGCACATTTCAGTTTAGGTATAGCGTATAAACATTAACACCACATAATTCCGTGAGAGTGACGATTATACTTTGAACAGAAACATCGACTTATTACACGCTGCCAGTGGCGATGTCTGTTATGATTTGTTTTGAGTGGATAATAGGGAAAACTAGTAGAAAGTCTATTTTCGTGCATCGTTTTCCCTTGACGAAGACTGTAAACTCGAATGACATGAGAAAACTTGACAATTCGTCGTGCAGCAATAAGCTTTATTTTATCTTTGTGTGAACAAATCATACATTCGGGAAAGAAAATTGACGCACTCCACAATATATATATATATATATATATATATATATATATATATATATATATATATATATATATATATATATATATATATATAAACATTTATTTATTTATTTATTTGCCAAAACTAAGTGATGTTCCATCCATTATACTGGAACTCTGTTTCGTTCATTAGATGACGACAGAGCAGTATTTTTTAGTATGGAAGCATTCTTTAGACAATCATTCTACAAGGGCACTGTGTATTTAAGGTTAAGATAAAATAGAGAGAATAACTAAGGATGCAGTGCTTACAGCGAAGAAAATTTAAACGGTATTAATTTTCGACACTTTCAACAAGACATTTCGGTATGCCAGAAGTTGCAAGACATTTTTTGAATGGTAAGCAATCGAATTGTAGAAGCAATTCGGAAAACACCATCTTAATTTGTTTTAGTGATTATTGCTCTTCCGATATAACATCAAATTTGGAATCGTGCAAATACAGTCCAAAACATAGTGAATCAACCGACAAGAGAAATCAATGATATTCCAGTGTCCACACACAGTAGAGCTTATTATGTAGAAGTAATTGTATGTTTACAATAGTGTATCCCATATTTAACATATCTTGTATTCTAAAAGCAGTCCAATGTTTCAATATAGCTTATTACAGTTCATACGAACGTGAATATGCCGAATCACATACTCCGGTTTTGCTTAATGTTTGTGGCGGACCGTAGATTGATCTATTCAAGATCTTGTGTGAAAGATGATTTTAAGATGCTCCCCTGCAGAGAGTAATTTTGAAACATAGATTTGTCTTTTAATATGTATTAAATGAAATTATTCGCTATCGATTAAAAGTATTGTAAATCACTGTTGCTAATACTTATTAAGAAGATATTGTTTTCGTGATTATTAAACGAAAAATAGGTGCATATCCTTCACGCAATATATCTAGTCTTTTAAATACTGTACATTGTTTTCTACATAGCTGAACGCAGCTTTAAACAAACGAAAATTTGCCGAATGGAATACGGTGGTTCGGTTCAATGTTAGTGGCGAACATTTACTTGTATTCAGTGTAGATGGAATCCTAGAGTTTACAATATGTACTGAACTGCTCCCTTACAATGAGCAATATTGGAACAATGCCCTCATTGCTTTGTCTTTTAAAATATATCGAGTGAAATTATTTTTACCTAGCAAAACATTTAAGTGAATATTGAAAGTATAGCAAGCAGAAAGCATTGATATCCATTTTCTTTCTTTTATACTTGATTCAATGAATATATTCGATTTAAATATTCATTTTCGACGGGATCGATTCTTTTCAGAAATGTACAATTACTTATTGTCTGCAGATTTTGAGAATAAGTGGAGAAATCTTCACAACTGAACATTTTATGAGGAACTTAAATTATGTTAGTCTCCATTCATAGGTCATGTTCTTCGTTTATGCTCAAAGCATATATTATGCGATACAAGTAAAAAGATAATATTCATTAAGGGTGAAGGACCAACAAATGGAGTCCCATCAGTTAACTAAATATGTCTTGCAATTAAATGTACACTAGAATGGAACATTTCGTAAGATCGATCATGATTTTGTATGAGAAAATAAATATCGTCCTTTCTGAAAACCAGTAGGCAACCAACCTAAAATACAGGATTCGCCTGATCTGGATTTGGAGCGGTCGCTACGGTCATGCTATCCAGCATTCAAGCACTGCCTGGGTATCTAATTTTTACTATTATTATATCATTTTTATATTCACTATATGACCCACCCACACTCAGTTTCCTAATATCACCAATTTCCTGGCAAACATTCCAAATTTTGGGCCCTTTTTCAAACTGTCTCACAAAATCCTAGCTTTCAAAATAAATGTGTTAACAATCTGACACAACATTACAGTTGTAGTCATAATATTGAGATAGGATTGTAGTATGTCATTGGTTTACACAAATTCGTCAGTTGCAAAAGTTCCCATTTCTAGAAAAACGCAACTTTAAGAAAAGATGACTCTTTTTAGCCACGAGCAAAGTGTAGCTATATATAATCTTGTTTTACCTGCTTGAACTTTGACAACCAGAGGTGGTTCCATGGAAAAGGAAATCACCTACAATATAAACATTATAGCTTATTAAGAACCTTATATTTTTTAAACTGAGGTTATGTAACCCTTCTCAGTCCTATTGAAATATCTGAGTCAACGATTGTTGTGTTACTAACGTTTTGAAAGGATAAACATGTGTAATGAATATAAGAACTACTAACTTCAAAAGCATTACATTTTCCCTACGATGTTTTTCCAGGAGTTATTCTCTTTCTAAACCTATTTAAAGGATTAATATAAATCATTATATATATTAGATGGTATATTAGATGGTATAAAGGCCCTAAAAAAAATTTCATTTATGCGGTTGTTGCCAAGATCCCATTGATGTATTATCAAGAATAATTGACCAATCAAGAAAGAGTTCCATTTTGAAATGCAATACTGTAACTCTGCTTCCTTTTTGGAACACGACTGCAATATATTGTCGTTTCGTATGGGATTTATTTTACGACAGTTCCATTGATTATATATATTTAATATTAGCTTGGAAAGAAATGGTTCATTGCATGTCAACTGAGAACCAGATGTATCAGCCCATAATTCAGGGTATATTAGTCCGGTAATATTATGCAGAAGAACTTCATGCATTCATATATTTTGTGCCTATGTTTTGATGTTTTGAGACCGGTAAACATCCTGGTCCGAATAGTGATGTCAATCTTCTCAGGTAGATAAGATCTACACCTTTCTTCTAGTCTCAATCACAAGCAAGACATACGCTCTATGTACCTAAGGCTTAATAATAGCAATCAACCATAAATACTTCGGTATTGTTCGAATACACAAATTAGAAACTAAACAATTACATCCATTTATTCCACGCTTTCCTGCCAACACAAAATGAAATATAAACAACATAGGTACATGTACATTATTAGTCTAAACGTCAGTCATCTCTCTCTCTCTCTCTCTCTCTCTCTCTCTCTCTCTCTCTCTCTCTCTCTCTCTCTCTCTCTCAGGACCTGATCGTGTCACAATATTAAATTACAACGAATGTCATCTAGTTAAATGCCTTTAAATTCAATAGTCTCTACTAAGGCCCACGATGAGACATTTAGAAAAGTTATTGTCAACATGGACATCTAAAAGTTAACGGAGATACAGTATACGGGTAGTGAAATGAGTTCTCTTACATCTGTTCTTTCTTCCCTATCCCTTGAACGTCGTTTTCAAAGTTATGATGTTTATCCTTCATGTTCGCTCGCTTGTCATTTGTGTCTATTTGTGTAACTGCCTGCAAGACATTCTTTGTGTCTAACTGTCCACCATTCTCTCAATCAACCTCTATATATTTTGTTGATATTTCAAGGAAGCCGACTGATTAAGTGGATAACGTGCTGGACTCACAATCTGATTGTCTCATTTTCGAATCTCGCCCAGACCTGCTATGCTGTTTCCCTGAGAAAGAACTTTGCTTCAATTTCTTCGGCAAATCCTATTTTTTTTTTTTTTTTTTTTTTTGTATGTCATATTTAAGTTAAAACAAGCAAATATTTCATAATCCTGCATGATAGGGTTTTGTGGACGCTATGTACACTCAACATTAAAGAAACAGTTGACCGATTAACTGCAAATCATATACAATTTCGAACTGACTTCCATGATATGTCATCTGGCGCCAGCAATGTGTATTGACTCGTCCTTCAAGTTATCAAATTGTTGACCTTGAGCCTAGATGTGCCTCATAATCGAGATATTGTGCACACACTTGTTTCTTGGGAATATCATTAAAAATACCTGATTATTTACACATGAAAAGGACAGTATAGACTTTCAGATGTAGTTTGTTCAACTGTCAGTACTACGATATGACATAAGAACATTGTAATAATACATGAAGATATAAGTAAGCAAGAAGGAAGACTTCAGAAGAGAATTCGATACTACGAATGCTCAGGCAATTACAATGCAAACGGTATGCAACAACCGCGACTAGAAAAAACAACAATGATAATAATAATAATGGTCGTATTGTTATTATTATCATTATTATTATTATTATTATTATTATTATTATTATTATTATTATTATTATTATTATTATGTACCTAAGATAGCGTGTATACGTTATTATGTATATCTATATTGTGTGCTTAACTTTTGTCCATGATTGTCGATTGTAATGATCATTTGGAAACAAAATATTTCATAGCTAGTTCATTGTAGGCTATATATTAAGATAATGATCACTTGTAAGTAAAGTAACATGTTTACTTGGATGTTAGTTGAGGACAAACGGTCTACCTGATGTTTGTCATATTGATTCGCTAAAGCTAATGTAAACTCACTTAACCTTGTTTAGTTTCTGGTAAGTTTCCATTAGGATGATGGAGTTTTTTCACAAAGGTTATTGTGACATAGATCAAGTGGAGGTGTATATAAGGTTGCTTACATCAAAATTTGTATTCTTATTTTAATATTTGTCTTATAGTTGCTTTCAGTTATAATTTAAGTGGATTTATTTATTGAAATTATTAATTAGAATTACAAAGTACTCTTTGTTTGGACTAAATCACTGTTTGGGGATTATTGTGAATTCATTCAAGGAGATTCTGAATTATATTATTGGATATATCAAGACTGTCGGCACATCAGTTCATCCATGACTATTGGAATATTAGTACATTTAATACTGAAATTTTTTCGGAACACTATGTACTTTGGATTTAATTCACAATACTGTAGGTTCGCTTTCATATTTTCACATTGTATTGACAGGAAATAAATTATTTGTTGCATTGTACTAAACTTGTTGGTTTTCTGTTACTTAAAGACCATCGAGTCTCAAAAGCGTACGTACCTAGGTATGTATGCAAGAGTGTTCTTGAGTATGTATGGATGGATGGATTGATGCATGACTTCTCTTTTAGTTTGGTTTAGTGCTTTACCTCGCCGCAGGGTATTAAGTGCCGATGCAGTCTGAGTAAAATGTCTTGCCCAAGGTCACATAACAGCATTTGATCAAGGCTGATCCGATCGTAAGATTCCAACACGCTCAATTTCGGTCTTAAGTCCAACACGCGAACCCCTGAGCTACCGCGGCTCTGGATGGATGGATGATAGATGCAAATATACATGTGCTAATCAGTCGATTATATGACTGAAGGATATAGTAAACAAACTAGTAGATGTGTAATTGGTAAATACGCTTAGGTTGTTCTCTACGTAGGTAAGTGTTTATTTTTGACATTATTATTCGACCTGCATGTGAACAAAGTGTGATGCGTCATCGGTCTTTTCTTGCATGTGTACCTGTTGGTATCTACATCAGCTAAGTAAGGTAATGTTACGAGTCTATGCTCTTAACATAAGTAACAGAAAAGAGTGAATACAACAAGCTTTATAAAATTTAACAAATAATTTATTTCCATAGAATACAAAGTGAAAAATTAAGAAACAAGAACTTACGGTTTTGCGAACTAAATCCAAAATAATCCAAGAATTAAAAATAGAAGTCCTAGTAATAAAAAGTCCTGAATGAAACTGAGTTCGAGTCTTGATGAAATCCAAAATGGAAGGCGATGACGTCCGTTGTGATCAGCGAAGTGCTGCTGTGTCAACAGTCCTTTGTTGAATCACAGAAAGTATTATTCCTGTTTTGAATTCAGTATAACGTCCATTAAATGTCTTTATCCAAGAATTTTGTAGGAGCACTTATGTATCTCCAGGGAAAAGAATCATTTGAATTCAGTAATTTGAAGAAAATAAAAAATTGAACTCAAACTGGTCACAACATAATAACAACTTAACGTGTCAATTGTTTGAAGCCCGAGTGAACAAACCTATATCAAGACAACAATTATACACTAATTAAGACGTAAAACAGATTCTCGGATGAGGTCAAAAGTTCATTCTTCTGGAAAATTAAAGTTTGTTAGCAATAAACACATGTTTCATATCACGTACTCCAGGTATAACCTTGACTCAACTTAATAATTCCTACACTGAAAAAGAATAAACAAAAATAGCAAAAACTTTGTTTACCAAAACGGTCAATGATTTTGGAACAAGGTCAGAAACTAGATACAATGTTTCTATTATTATTTGTTTACGTCAATGAAATAGAAAAAAGTCAATCAGGTCAAACAGAACTGAACTCAATGTTACATTACAATAACATGTAATGGAATTAAAAATATAAAACTAACAAACAAAAATGGTTAAATTAAATATACATAACAGTAATAAAATAATATATTATAGTTCTTTATTGGAACGTAGGTATTTTTCATTTTTAACCTTCTAAAACGCCATTAAGTTCACGTACATTTTTCACATTAGTCAATGTATTAGACACAAAAGAGTTAACGTTGTTACATGCGCTGCTGGTATTTGCATTATGTATTGACAAGAAGGAAAGACTTGAAAAAAATTGGTAGGAATATAGTAACATGTATTGACAGTAAGGAAAGGTAAGAAATGAAAATGGTAGATGTGTGCATTGGATAGCTTATATCGAATCGGCCAATCATATTAATATAAATCAATAACAATACATTGACAAATTGATTTCATTTTGGTAGGAAAATATTAACAAGATAAATTACAATCATGCTCAAAATGCTTTGAAAGGTTTTATCTTTATAAGGTCAAAATATCTCATTTGAAGGTATTTGATGACTAAAAAGTTTTTCTTCCAACTTTATGCATTTTGCAATTACAGATGCTTTTAGTTCTGATGGCGGTTCATTTTGAATTTAATTACTTCGATACATTTGTACGTTTAGTTAAGGCGAGTTATTTCAAAAGCAAGTATTGGAAATCAAATATTACGACAGCAATTAAACCTATCGTTGCAACAATCAAAGAATTTGTAATATGTGTATATGTTTGTATGTGTGTGTGACAGAGATAGATAGATTGTGAGACATTTGATATTGTTGTTTTGGAAATGATTGTTTTTGATAGTCGGTTATATTATAGGTTTATTTGTTGTTTTAAATAAATGTTTCCGGTAGTTCATAGTGTTTATTCTTATATGAGTATTGTACGGAGTTAGGTGTAGGTAATATAGGTAGAGTGTTATCGTGAAACAATCGGTGCATTTTTGCCGTATTTTTTGTGTGCATGTATGACAGTCATAGCCAACAATATCATACAATTTTACATTTTCCTTGTGTTTTACACTCACATTACTTACCTGCTTCTATTTTATGTCCTTTATTGTCGCTTGTTTCAGAAAGTAAACATAACATAAAATATATGAAAAGTTTACAACATGAGATATAATTGTATAAGGAATTGTTATCGTGCATATTTCGGCGCTGAAAACAATAAAGCTTAGTTTGAAAGATTTTTATCTAGATAATTTTGCCACTTGATGAAATACATATGTTCTGTCTGCCCATGACAAAACCTTGAAAGAAGCAACAATATATACTGCATGCTGTTACTTATTGTTTAAACAAGTTAAACTGATGCACATGTATGACTCATCACAGAAAGCTTACTTTAACAATTTCGGTAAGAAATGTGACAATTTTCTAAGTAGAATACATGCACCAAGGACATATTTAAAATTAAGATCTCAGTAAATGTAGGCGCTAAAAACATAGAGAAGTACAAAGTAAATAAGTAAAAGAAAACGTTCAATAAAATAAAAAGCAATGAATCAGAATTTAAAGCAAACGAAACTTAAACAAATTTGATAAAGAAAAACTCTGCCTGTAAATGACTGCAAAATAAAACGACTCAAGGCAGATTTACATTAAAATCATTATCGTATACGAAACAGTCTATTAAATTATTTAGACTAGTATGTATATTTAATTTGTATTGTGTGATTGACCTTTGGTCGTATTTTGAGGGTAGCAGTTTAGGCCTACCTGACTAGTGTATTTTTGTGAAAAAAAAATATATATTACATACCTAGCTTTCTGTCTATGATTCTAAATTATATTTTATCATTATTATTATTTGTAGGTAAACATGTTTACTTGGATTTGAGTTCATCACATTGGTTTTCCCCTCTGGATGTCCTGGTCTGCCTGATATTTGTTATGTTCTTGTTAAACATTTTAATAAAAGACCTGATCTTGTTGACAACTTAGAATGTTGTATCAATGAATCTTTGACTCTCGTCCTGATCTTATTAGCGTGTCTTTGGCTTTTATATTAAGGTTGTAGATATTATTATTACTCATTCCTACCTTAACATCTCAAGTAGAATCAGGCTTTTGTGTTCAGTTTTAATATGTGATGATGTATTTGTTTACATGATTCATTCGATTTACAATTTGTTGACTGAA
Organism: Megalonaias nervosa; assembly: GCA_016617855.1. Classification (NCBI taxonomy): domain Eukaryota; kingdom Metazoa; phylum Mollusca; class Bivalvia; order Unionida; family Unionidae; genus Megalonaias; species Megalonaias nervosa. The sequence goes on from JAECUM010006110.1 coordinate 14,659, forward strand.
AACTTGTTACAGCTACGTTGAAAGTCCAAATCACACACACACACACACACACACACACACACACTTGTATTCATATACTTTGGAGGACCTTGACATATGACAACATTTCGAGGACATAAGAAGGAATGAAAGTATAGGTTAGAAATTTGAAAGCAAGCTTAACTGCAACCCAGGCCACATCTGTATCACTTCCTTTTTGCCGTATAGTTCTTTAAACATTATGAGAACTACTCTTACTTTACCATCTTTGTGAGGACGTCATTGTGAGGACTAATTACACACAATCAAATACTACCATCAACCTGAGAACCTGAATATTTTTTTTTTCTCTTATTGCGCCTGTCCTGTAAAACCATGAGAAGATATCTATTTAAAAGCTCAAGAACTAATTTCTCTGCAATTAAAACTGTAGACAGACAGATACATGGGCTTAAATGTTCATATCTCTTAAAAATATAAGTTTAAGTTATTTTGCCGAAAACAACACCACAGGCACTGTTTTGCAACTTCGTGACCTCTGTTATTAACACAATCAAAAATTCCCATCAAGTTGTCAAATGAGAAACATTATTACAACAAAAATATGCATCAAGTCTAGACAGTGCATAATTAAAACTTAAGAATATCAAACATATCTACATTGTCAATTCATCTATTAAAATTAAACATAAGATTTTTAAAAATTTAGGTTGACACCAAAGGAACACAAATGTTTGCCCATGGCAAATTCACTGAAACTGAAGTTGCCTTTGGGCAATCTGTGCTTGACCCATTATATGGCAATATATCACAACTAAAGTTTAAATATTAGGCAGAATAAAACGGGAAGTTAAGTAAACTGCTTTACATTCGTTTTACAGTTAATCTTTTTTCCCGTTTTTTCTTTGTTTATGCCTTAAAACCATATGCCCATAATTAAAGTTATCAAAAACGTGTGTCAATAGTAAATGAAGATAAATATGTACGCGAGAAAAGGAAGGGTTAGAATGTAGATATATGCATGTGTATATGCATAGATAAATATATTATGGCTTTGAAATAGCTAGAATTGAGATAGAGTATTGAAAGAAGGGGTGGGGTTAGAAAGAAGGGGTGGGGTTAGGTAAAATACGTTGAACAGAAACATTAAATATTTTTCTTTGAAATGGTTCATTTGATTTGCTTTTGGAAACGTTAAGTTCACTTTTCTACGCCTGAATATACTATCAGATCAATATGTACAGTAATGAAAGCTAGACTTTATGGAAAAATATTTTTTTTCTTTAACTAAATGATTTGAGATTGCTGACTTATCCATTTGCTTAGCAATAATCATCTAGTCACCTTGAAGATGGGGACATGCATTTAAACTATCTCTGACTAGCTTACTTTTGAAAAGGAGTTTAGAATATTTATTTATATTTGTTTACTTCTTTTTCAAACAATAAATAGTTATCAGCCTTCTGTAATTTTCAAGTAAACAATCAGACAATAGATGATAAACACCGATTGGGTTGCTAGTATTTAGGTTGATTGATTAGGCATTTAAAGAAATAGAAATGGCTATAATCATTATGGATAAGTGCTTTATTAAGCATGTCTGTAAAATAAATCTCACACGAGATACAGTATTAAGATATACATGTATTACCTAATTACCTTCAAATCGGCGACATGCATCAAAATAATCTTTGAGAAGCCGATTGTTTAGAGTCTGGAAGCTCGGCATATAATGCAGCCCAAAAACTTTCCATGGCTCCGTTGGCTGCATTAAGGCTTGAAGTCCGCAAATCCCATCTCTATATATATATATATATATATATATATATATATATATATATATATATATATATATATATATATATATATATATATTGTATGTACACTGTATCAATGATATACTGTGAGATGTATAACTTTTTCATTGAAAGAAATAGAGGCTTGCCGAATTATCCAGATCACACACACACACACACATCAAAGTACATGTCGTATAATGTCGACAGGGTATACAACTTTCTATTGTTGATTATATAAATCCCAAGGCAAGTGCACACATACCATTACAGTGAACCATATTCTTGTAGGATACTTGGTCTAAGTTCAATTTCAAGATTTCATCCAGCCCAAATTCTTTTTCTCTCTCACCCCAGGTTTCTGAGTATTTTGACCCTGATGCATGATAGGGGAGGGAGAACGGAAAGCAGAGAGGATTGCGATGAAATTGTGTACCATATTAAAATGCATTTAGAAAACGGGGATTACTAATATTTTTTATTGTTATTTTCATACGTCACTAGTGATTAATGAGTGGACAGCACACAGTTGCAAGGGTGCAGTTGCAAGAATATTTATATATGCGAATTATTGCGTCATGGGCGGATCACAATTCGATATACCAACAGTATTGGTATATCAAATTACTTTATACCAACACTCTATAAGTGACGTTCTTTTTATATATTGAAATGTAACTGACAAGTTAAAATATAAATATATAGTTCCTGCTGTCAAAATTTGATTCAAATATTCATGTTATATCACGGATTACAAAATGGAAATGATGCACTCTAACAGGGATAGACTGATTACGGAAGCTGTGGACCATTACGTAAAAGAAGATTGCGATATATGTAATCATACATAAAGGTGATGATATGTGTACTTTGAGGAGATCGCAAGTATGAAAATTGCAGAACATGAAGATTTATGAACTGTACTCGATTTCTCTTAATTTGTTTGCCTTGCTCGCGGGATAATGCCCTGGACTAATATGAACTTCTTTTGGCATCAGGCAAGTCGAAAACCCTAATAATAATAATAATAATAATAATAATAATAATAATAATAATACGAGGGTCTATTATTCTGCATCAAATTGAGGACTTGTACTGGTAACTGATGACGAGATTTACAACTATAACCATTGTACTAAATGGGCGAGGGGGAGATCATAAAATCAGATTCAGTTATTTTTTATTCCTACTTTTTGAACATTGACATCATCAGTATTCAATTTTTAACATGTAATATATTGCATTGAAATAGTTTCAGATCACATATCGTAACACGTTCAGGATCCCTCCTCCAAGAAGATCAAACTAATAGGACCAAAGCAACACTGTTGTGTTCATATTAGACATCAGATCAGCACCATATTTGTTTAGAGTGATGCATTGTTACAGTGGTTTTTTGCAATAAAATCAAAACTGGTGGTGATGTGTCCTTGTACATATTATACAGGTGGTACAATGCAAGGATTTATTCTCTTAATATAAATACTGGAAGTAGCAGAGACTCTAGATACCACTGAAATATAAAAGCACAACTTTAAAAACATGTAACAACGCTTGTGATGTATATTTAATTTATATTTTTTGGCTTTTATCCATGATTATTTGTCACGTGTATCTAAATTGTAAGACTGACCTTGGTCAGTAATTGAGTTTAATGCCTACCTGACAAAACTCTTATTGTTGTGTAAACAATATAATTGTCACGTTTGCTATGCCCCAGCTATAAACACATGTAAAAGCAAGCTATAATCTTCTTGTCTTGAACAGTGCCGCGGCTTTGTGTTTGATCTCCAAACATTGCCGCGGGGCGAGTGTTAAACTCTTATGCTAGGTTACCTGACCGGCCGAAGACCGGAATCTTGAATCGGTACAGGCGATAGAGCGCACCACTTCACACCTATGTGTTACAGCTTAGTCCTAAGATCAGAGGGAAGCCCGCGGGATATGCGGGGTGTGTTCTTGTCCGTCCCCACGTTGACAGACAGCGAGAGGGACATTGTCTGCTAAGTTTGATTGGATAGGTTCATAGCGATATCCAATCGGAATTGAGACAGAGAGTGTGATTACAATGCAGGCCGAATTATAACTTTCAGAGCTCTAAGGAAAATTTAGTTTCGCCTAGGCAGATTGCTGAGCAATAGGGTTACTCCGAGAGAAGCCACTCGTAATTTGGCGGTAAAACTTAGAGGTAGATTCTAAGAAAAGACAAAGCTTCGAAAATGAAGCATTTTAGGGGACAGAACTCCCGGTTCTGTTGAGTCCCGAGTCTCCAAGAGGTGGAGACGGAATTGAGACTAGCCGAACAGTCGAAGTCGACAGAAGTCTAGTCGGTGGAGAGATGGTGGAGAGAATGTGGAGGAGGAGGAGGAAAAGGAGTCTGGAGGAGAAAGTGGAGGAGGAGTATAGAGCAGTCGAGGAGGAGGAAAAGGAATTTGGAGAAAGTCGGGGAGGAAGAGGAGAAAGAATTGTGAGAAATAGGAGAGAGAAGAATACCAAAGTAGAATACAAGGACGTGTGGAAATCAATCTCACACTGCTAATCAAGTGATGCAGTAGGCTATTAAAGGGTCGAGCGGAAGAAGTGTAATTGGAATTTTTAATCATCTGGATATTGAATTGTTATCAAATTGTTATTCATCGAATTGTACCCTTTTTTGTATATTTAACCATCTAAGCGTCGGCATTGCTGACTGGGGACTCGGAGCTTTACATCAATCTTTCACTAAATTTAACTTCCAACAAAATCGAACCTTGGTGGGACTTCTACAATAGTTTAAATGAAATATTGGGAGCACCCTACTCCACCATAAAAATTCCCCACAATAATACATAGCTAATATTTCTCTGATTTTAGATTATATATTAAGATCATTATTACTGGAGGTAAATATTTTTACTTGAATTTGAATTTAGGACACTGGTGCTCCTCATGAAAATTCCAAGTGTACCTGCTGCATTTTCTTAACTTAAGTTTTAGTAAGAGACCTGACCTTGTTTAAACCTTAAAATATTCTCAAAATAGCCTTCAACTTAGTACTGTTATTAAGTTTGGGGCTTTTTTAACAATGGGAGAAGTAAACAAAATTTCTCTATTGTATATGATGTCTTAACGTCAGTTTCTGAGGACTCAATTTAGGTTGTGTTTCAGTTGATATTGCAAAGGATTCATTTCTTTAAATTATTCACTGAAATTTCAAGGTGCTCATTATTACTTCTTGAACTAAATCACTATTTTGGAATTGTACTGAATTCATTCAAAGGCGTTTTGGAATATATCACCATGATACAGGAAGACTTGGCACATTAGCACATTCGAGGCTACTGACATCATCAAATTCAATATTGAAATTTGTTTGGATCACTACTGGAATTCATTTGATGAAGAGAAAGAGAAATGCAACTGCAGAAAGAGAGTTGCTGAAAGAAAGAGAGAGAGAGAGAGAGAGAGAGAGAGAGAGAGAGAGAAGATATGCAAATGGAGTGTGCGTGATTTGGATATTTATTGTAGCTTTAACAATTTTTCAGTCATATCGCTACGATGTCTGCAGCATGGCAGTAAATAGAGATGTCTAGCACTGGGGCATCATGCCGCTGTCCCACCCAGTCACATTATCCTAACATCAGGCCAACCAGTCCCAACACTAACCTCTTAATGCTGAGCACCTAACGAGGCAGCTGTTAGTACCATTTTTAAGTCTTTGGCATGACTTGGCTGGGGTTCGAACCTGCGAGATCCCGCATCCAGGATGGACGCTCTAGCCACTAGGCCACTGGAGTGGTCGATAGGCAAATGGAAATAAAAAAGGAGAGATGGAAATACAGGGAGAAAAAGGGAAAATGCAATTTACATTACAAATTTGAACTGATAAGTGAAAAGCAACCCCTCCCTTTACATACAAACTCATGTTTTGATGCTATCATAAATAATAGGTTAGTACCAATTTTTAGAGAAGAGGAAGTAGATCAATATGGCCAAGAGAGCATTGGGATATATTTTTACAAAGTGTACTTATGGGCAAAGCTAATAAAATCTACACTTCGCGGTCATTACAACAAAGTGTTAATTATGATGTGGTTAAGGAATGTATCTTGAGGGGTTATGAGTTGGTACCTGACGTATATCAACACAAGTTAGGAATTTAAAAACGGAAACTGGAGAGACCCATGTCAAATTTGCAAGAGAAAAAGAACAAATACTGGATCAGTGGTGCTCGGTCAAAAAAGGTTGATCAAGATTAACATAACCTCAGACAGCTTATATTAGTTGAAAGGTTCAAATATCGTGTCCATAGTGACGACAAGACCTAGAGTGGCGAGTAAAAGGTTGAAACGCTAGAAAATGCTGCTTATACAGCTGATGATTATTCCTTGACTCAAAAGTTTCTTTTGTCTTTAAGTTTTCCTCTCAGCAGTTTTTCTGGTAAAAATCATCTCATTCTCGTATCAGTACTCGCAAGTCTGAGTCTGGCACGTTTTAGATATTATAATTATGACAAGACTGATAAGGAATCTTTATCTCGACCTATGTACACCTATTGCAACAAGAAAGTGCATGTTATTTCTGATTGCGAAAGATTGAAAAATAAGCAACATAATAAAGACAGACTTTCCTAATGCTCTTATTTTAAGAGGTCAAGGTCACAGTCATGTATTGAAAGTAATAAATTTGTTGGATCAAACAAATCAGTCTGATTTTATTATTGAGAATTATACGCCATTCATGTTGAAAGGTTCTATATGACCTGTAGGCAATTCTACCAAGCCCAACCCCATTAAAATATTAAGGTACACAGGAGCTTCTCTGAGTCTTTTATTATCAGGCACATTGCCTGTATCTGAGATAAAATCTAGTCAGAGTGTTTTTATCCAGGATGTAAAGTCCGGCTTTATTTTTCCTTTGCAGTGTAGCGAACTCGTGACCAATGATCCGCCTACTGAGCTGCTATGGCCACCTACCTAATAATGTCTGAAACCAAAGTATTAAAAATAAATAACAGTAGGAAGTTGAGAAGAAAAAGAAAACGATTAAATGATTAAATTGCATTATAATTTAATTAAGCCATCCAGTTAGGCATGTATGAATATGAAACATATTTAACTGCATACAGTAAATGGCTATAATCATGATCTCCACAAAAATATTTAATATAAAAGATGCAACCCAAAGAAATTAATTTCAGTCAATTTGTATCTCACTATTGAATAAGTACATGAAGCTGGCCACAGCCCTGCATGTTGAGTCTACTCATGAACACTATTCAAAATGTTGGTTACAATGGTATTAAAGTGAAAGAAAGTAAAAAACTGCAACATTAAGGGTAATCTAGGGGGTTGACAGATAAACGAAATTACATCAACTACCATCTAAGGTGGAGGAGTCTTGACAAAATATGGTATCACAGGAAGACATACGCAATACTACTGCATTGTTACATGAAAATATCATCTTAGTTCTCTTTACTGTCTGCATGAACAATCCCTATTATAATCAGACAAGGTAGGTCCTTTTAAACCCGATGAAACGTCAAACTGTCAATTTGTTTTTGGAAAGAACACTAAGCAATACAATTTCCTTTGTAAAGTGTAAATGTATTGAGTAATTCAAATAATTTCATCTTTACTTATTCAGAGAAAGAAGCAAACAAAATTTAAGTTATCTGTGCTATAATTTCAATTAGATTTGTTTTCCCTGAAGTCCAAAAAGACATACAAATGAGAAGTGGGCAGCGGACCTTTGAGTACACTAAAACACATGCTAAAATACAAGTCAAGAATATAGATGCGACATAATCTCGTTGATTGACATTTTAAACGTCTGACAAACAGAACAGCTGCATAAACAAATTCATCTGAAAGATGTTTAGTAAGTTTTGCCTTCAGAATATTCAGACAAACTTAAGTTGGAGCAATAAAATTGTACTAGACTTGCATTTAACGTATGAAATGTACCATTTCAAAACTGCTGTATATATCTTGCCAAAGTATACATGTCTCAATATACTATGGGTAAAGAAATTAAAATGCAAACTTCTTTAAAACTAATATGAAAAATATGTACAGGAAGAGCATATTTGTGAAAAGAAGCAAAATTTAAACAGCATGTTAAAAAAAACGTACTGTATAATTATACTGAAGTACTCTTCACTTCAGAGACAACACTCAATTTTCTGATGGAAATATTCAAATTTACATTTTTGAAACATGGTAATACTTTCAATGTTTGTTTATTGAATGACAAGTATATAAGAACTGCTTCACTTACAGAAAAAATATTTGCTTAACGAAAGTATGAAAATGTACAAATAGTAAAACTATAATTCTGAACACAAATTTAAACTTTCTTGGCCTGAATGCAAATTAATCGAATTACTTAAAAGAAATAGAAGAACACACTGTAATCACAACTGGAAAATCTACCATATTTGTCGGTCTATAAATCACTGTCAAGTTTAATCGAATTTGCACATTTTGTACAGTTTCCATCCTTCATCCATATAAAAGTAGGTGCTGAGTATAAGACAAGGAAAGAGCAATACCTTGTATTGTTACTACTGTTCGTCCACATAGCATCGTGAATTTTCCATAAATTCGCAGATCAGCACCACAATGTAGGTAAAAGTACCTAATTTGTTTCACACAAAATATTTAAAACAAATTAGCTACTTTTAGCTATATATGACTTGAATAGTTAATAATTTACAGATAGGTTAAAATTCGCAATGCAGTGTGAAATGAACTTTAGCAAGTTCCATTTTCAGGAATATTAATAGTATGTATTTCAGATTACAGAAAAATTGCATCACTGATGCTAAAATGTCTTTTCCAGAGTTCTGTTTTGATGAGAGAGACATGTGCATTCCATCGCAGTTAATGCTATTTTGCACATTACTGCCCTGTTTATCTGCAGCTTTTATGAAAGAGAAAACAGTAATAAAGTAAAGAGTAAATGTAAACTAATAAAATACATGTCATAATCATTCAGTTCCAAATTTAAATGTTCACAATATTTATATCCATATAGGCTCCATTTAGGTCAAATCCCAAAAATGATCACTGAATCATATTGTGTAATTTTCTTTGTATGCACAATGACATCTCCTTTCCCAACAAATAAGAGTAAAATGTATATGGCATATGGTTTTCATCTTTGCTTATGCTATTTGTTAGTCTGAATGACATTTCTGTCATTGAGTACAAAATGTGTCACAGGTTGAGAAACTTGCATGAGTAAACACCTGGCATTACATGGTACTATATTCATAACACCCTATGGGTAGTCTCATTTCCCGATTTGATCTGGTCTGCCGAACATTGACCTCAAACAAGTTATAATTGGAATGACTTGACTCAAGCATTAGTGTATTTAACAGCATGTAAATAACACTGCAAAGCTGTTTTGTTCTTGAGACAATGGATACCATAATTAAAACTTGAAGGAGTTGTTGGCACAGTGGTATCAATTGATAATGGAATGTAGCATTGCCTTTGTACAGGAATATGATCGCTATTGTCAACTAATTTAACAATACAGATTATAATTATCCTGAAACTTATCTCTCATATCAAGGCATATTTTATTTGATCACGAGGTGCAAGAAGAAAATGCGATGAAATACCTGTCTTTTTCATTGTTATTCATTTTCTAATGCACATATATTTAATCAAATTAAAACAACATATAGTACTAGTACATACTGTTTTAGCTCAATTACATCTGATGCACATGAATTTAATATAGAAAATCATGTAGACAATTTAAGATCCTTCTCATTCTCGGGTGCTAATTTATTTAGTATGCAATCTCATTCCAAAACGACAATTATTTTACACATTATTTTCCATACTTTTGGGGAAAAATATTTTTTTTTACATAACAAAAATTACACGATGAACAATAACACAATTTGAATGACATAATCCATATACATGTCGATTTGGAATATACAATGGAGTCCAGACTTGCTAATCCAAAAGTATCAACTTATAGGCCAGCAAATATCTATCATCTGTTTAAATTTTGCAGGTAAAGGTTCTAGTGTTTTTAGCTTTAACATAGCTTTAGATTTTGAATTTGTAATAGACTTTAATCTGGCTCCATGGACATCTTGCCATAATAGGTTCCTTCCTCTTTGCCTTTTCACATGCTGCTTTTCCTGGTAGTGAAGCAGTTCTTATAAACTGTCCCAGTTATCTTTCTACAGCTGCCTTCTCCTCCTTAGACCATGGTAGTCTAGTCATTTTCTTCTTTTTTGCTTTCACTTGACTTGTAGTTTTTACCTAAAAAAATAATATCCCTTTTACTTTCAGATCTTACATTCCCCAAGCATTAATAAATGGTATTAATGTTAAACAGGAATTGTTCAACTGTTTACCATGTAAGGCCTGTTCCATTAAAACGTACAATGGACCCAGGGAAGGCACTTTTAAAGTGGTTACTCACCCAAAGATGCAATTTAAAATTTTCTTATCATTTCAATATGAACTCTGTGAAATAAAAATACTCTGGCATATAGTTTAAAAAAAAACTGCCTTCCCTGGGTACCATGTATGTTTAAATGGAACAGCCCTAAGCAATGTAAAGAAACCAATACTGACAATAGGAAACATTAAAATTAGGATCTTGAGTTCACACTGACAAATATATTATTGTAACATACTAATAAACTGCTTTAACAGCAACAGCTACCAATGAATATCATCTACAAGCATAGTAAATATTATGTAAAATTTTTAACCTCAGCATTACAGCCATATAGTACATGAACTGTAGCCAGTAAAAGAAAGTAAACAAGTTTAATTGTTAACATCTATAGGAACACATCAAATCAAAAAGGAATAATGTGCCATTAACTAAATATGATTTAGATATACTGGAACAATTAGATTTGACATAAAATGAACTCAGTTTAATATAGTGGGATAATGTTATCACCAATTTTTTTTAAGCAATCTTGAAAGTGCAGACATTAGCATAACAGTGATTTCTTTATTTTCATGTGAAAAACTTGTAATTTGTAAAAAAAAAATATATTTCTGCTGGTGCTCTAATGCTCTGAAATATAATTATTTTTATACAACAAAAGGTCCAAGCAATCTAGTATGATACATTTAGATAACATGTTATAATCATGTAATTTCAACTTATAGATTATACTAAGTGGATATCCATAATACATGCTGTCGTTTTCCAATACGGATCATCTTGGGATCTTGAAATTGGTTGTTTGTGGTAACCATCAAAAAAGGAATTCACAGCCAGGGGTCACGCTACCAGGCGAAGTGGGCGAAAAAGTCGCCTGAGAAATGTAAACTTCGCCTTCTTCTGTTAGGAAAGCGAAAACGAGTTCGCCCTCTGATTTTTCAGACGTAAAATGGCTGTAGATTATGCCTTTGAGATGCCCCATCGCTGTAGCCAGTTAAGTTCTGGCACTGTTGTAACCCAAGGCAAAACGTATTTACGTGGTGTTGATACCAGTCAGCTTACGGCTAAAAAGAAATTCTTGCACATTTACATGCAAGTTTTAATAGCTAACTGACCATTAACCCTTTCCTAAGCAAGATATCACTGCTCGATTTCATGAAGTTGGGCCTACTGAGTACTGTACTATGATGAAAATATACCAAATTCTGTTTCGAAATTTAAACATCAATATGCAAATAGTAATTTGCTTTTAAAAAAATATGATCGGTGAAGACCGTTTTCTAATTTATTTCTTTTTGTTATAAATGGCGATTTTAACAGCCGTATTTGCATATTTTCTGTATAAAATCAGTTTGATCTCGTAAATGAACTTGTAATGGCGGACATCGCTACGTATATGATATACCACTTCATTAAACTGTATTCATAAATAATTGGGCAAATAGATTCAGGAAAATATATAATATAATGAAAACAAAGTTTAAATATTATGTGATAGGAGATTTAGCCTAAATATTTAATAATGTAGGTCAGAAACATGCGACAATCTCTGTTGTGAAATTCGAAACAATTCTGCAAGGTCAAGGTTGTTTTCTGACATACCGTAATTAATTTTCGTGAAAATACAAAAAATATATATAGTAGTGAAGCAAATACTATTTAACAAATGCATATCGTTATTACCAGTAGGTAGACAAATAATACAACCATAAATATTAATGAATTTTTGTAACGAAGCAAGAAAGTGAGTAGTTACATTAAGAAAAGCCCTCTTTCTAAAAATAGATGTACTCGCATGGTGCAATACGTGTTCTTGGATGTTTCAGTTGGGGGAAAAAAAGGGTCTAGTTTAGTTATATATCGACTTTAGTGCTTCACTTTGTTGTCTATGAATAGTTACAGTAATTTTTTATTGGGAACAATGAAATCAGGATGAAGAGTATGGTCTGAAGTCACTTGTGCATTTATTCCTATGTACCTGTATTAGGGGTTGTTTCAAAGAATGCTAGAAATCTTTTTGCAATTTTACACAAAACTTGTAGAAAATAAAATAATTAAGTGGTAGTTTGTTAAGCATTTTTACCAACTTGCAATTAAAAGACTCTAATCTTGTTACTGCTATCAGTTGAAACTAATTACAATGTAAAGCTTCTGCTGTGCTTTTTGAGTCATATGACCATAACACACTGCATTTACCTCTATCCAAACACACATATGCTATAAGTATGAATAGAATGGGTATGAATATTTCTTATACACATACAAAATGTGTTGATAATAAACATATAACACATATTTTTCAACTTGAAAATAAGGCATTGCTTAAAACTGTTAAAAGCATACTGAGAAATAGAGCACATAATTAAAATAAGATAATGCAGCTATCTATCTATCCATATATATATATATATATATATATATATATATATATATATATATATATATATATCGCGTTTCTTGCTTTGGTCTCACTTCTCCCTGTTTAGCTCCCACGTCTCCCTGTTTAGCTCCCACTTCTCCCTGTTCTGACCAAAATGAGAAGTCACTTCTCCCTAAAATTTAAGTCTAGCTTGACCCCTGACAGCCTTAGTGGGTTTTGTCATCACATCTGGGTTTTGGGTTGTTTTTTTTAAAGCATTGCACATCAATTTATTTCAAGTGCTAAACCCCAGGGGCATCAAGTTTAATAAATTACCTACATAAATTCGGCTGTTATGTAAATTTAATTTGCATTGTTTGTTAGTTATTTTTTTTAAATTCTGTATTTCATTACATGCTATTGTAATGTAACATTGTATGTTGGACTTGACCTTGTCCAAAATTGAGTTCATCTTCTGCTTGACCTGAATTGACATATTTTAAATTTTATTTTGTAAACAAATTATACATAGCTAAAATATTCTCTATGTGTATGGGCTTAATATCAGGATCATTATTAACAGAAGAAGTAAATACGTTTATTTGGGTCTGGGTTTAGGTTTTGAAATTCCCTTTGAGTAATTCACATAGTCCAGGTTCTGCTTTCTAATAAAAACTAACATTTTTATTTTGTAAACATCAGGATCATTCTAGAAGGTTATTGTCCATTAGGTATTATGTCTTTTTTAGAAAATGCTAAAAGTGACCTGAGGTCAAGTAGAGAAATATATAATCTTGTAACTGAGAAGATTTTTCAGTCATGCTTTAAGATTTAGCACTTTCAAGTTGAATTATAAGTTGTGATCAGTATTTTATTTTGGGCTGGAATCTCTTACTTCAAATTATTGAATTCAAGTGATTATTTACCCTGGAAATACAAAAGTGCTCTGATAAACTTCTTGGATAGAAACATTCACTGGAATTTATAGCGAATTCAAACCTAGAATGATATTACTGTGATTCAACAAAAGACTTGGAACGTCAACACTCTACATGCTACTAAAGACACATCAACACCCTCAGCTTTGGATTTAATTTATTCAGGGCTTTAAATTATTAGGACTTGTGTCTGTAATTCTAGGATTATTTGGGATTTAATGCATAATACCATAAGTTCCTTTTAATTACATTTTCACTTTGTATTCTAGGGAAATAAATTATTTGTTGAATATTACAAAGCTTACTGCTTTTCACTCTTTTCTGTTACTTACCTTAACAGCATGGACTTGTAACACATCTCTTTCTTCTTCTTCTTCCTCTGAACCATCATCCTGATGGTTTTCAATAACATCTGTAAGAATAAATCTTCAAATATATTTTCTATTAAATAAAATATAAGAACTGGATACCTGCCAATTGTTTTCATTATCACAAATGCAATAACAAGGTAACAAGACCTGCTATGTGTCTTACATCTTGCTATGATCTGACCTATCAGATATGTGAAAATGGTGAATCATAATGTATATTTGCATATAGTTTTATCATCATATTTGTTGAAGCTAAGAAAACTATATATCAAATATATAAAACACATTAGACAGAAAATATTTCGCTGTACATGACACTCTGTCTAGCTATGATACATATCTGGGTTAAATATCAGCAAAAAGACATATTAACAGACAAAACAACACTGCAGAATAATCGGACAGACTTTGGATACCACAATGACAACATCATCCTTCCAGCTATTTTTAATAAAAGGACCATTTATCAAGCGCAATGTTGATATCTTCCAAGGAGTCAGGATGATCAGTCTTTGGTTGTATCAACAACCCATTCACGTTTTTACTATGCAACAGAAGTTAGAAGCATTATATGAAGCTGCTACTAGGGTACCAGTCAGTCATACCATGTAGGGCATCACCCCTGATATATACTGGTGGAAGGTCCATGCACTGCCTGAACAATCACTGATTGATAGCTTAATCTATCGGCAATCAACAACAAAGACAAATTTTCAAAAATATCTCTCATACCAGACAGCCCATATTGATAAAACTGCTCAGATTTGATTCTAATCGTGTTAATCATACAAAATTTACTCTGCTGCCTTTCTCCTTACAGACGTATATACAGATAAAATCAAGCAGTTTTGATTTTCAAAATGTGTTGACCATTTCAGTAGATTGATGAGTTATGGAAGCAGAGATATGCCCAATATGTTTGAACTAAGTGTCAATTTGCTATTAACAAAATGACAAATAACTTTTGGTGGTCAAAAACTTTAAAAACAAACTAAACTACTTGATTCTGTCTGGAAATGGTGCCCCGAGTGGTCTAAAGTGCTCACCGTTACGGATCACTGCCATCTCATCTCTGTCTGCATGGGTTCGAGCCTCAGGTTTGACCAATGTGAGTATGTGAGAAAGCTTGCCAGTAGCTTCTCGTGGGTTGGTGGTTCTTTCTGGGGTTTTCCCAGGTTCTTTCTCCACCAATGATACTGGCCACCATGTATAGCCTATCTTGTGCTGAAAAATGGCATTAAACCCTATAACAACAACAACAACTGTCTGGATATACTTCCACGAGGAAAAAGGCATCATGTTAACTACAGTATGTCCAAAGCAATTAGACAATGGAACATGTTTGCAGCAGAAATTGTTTAGGAAATGTGTGTGTGTGTGTGTGTGCTTTGAATTTTTAATGTAGCTTTAAAAACTTTTCAGTCACATCGCTATGATGTCTGCAGTGAGACAGTTTATAGCAATGTCTAGCACTGGGGCTTCATGCTACATACATGTAGCATCTTGTCCCACCCAGTCACACAGCACTGGCCTTAGCAAACGTGCAGCCCAATTTGGATCATTTTATCGGGCCCCCTGTGAACAAGGCATTTGAAAATAAACTTTCAAACAAGTTTTATATGATATTGAACTTAAAAACTTTTATAACATACTGAACTTAAAATTGGTCCAACCAGCCTAAGGCTGGCCCTGCAATCACATTATCCTGACACCACCCAGGCCAACCAGTGCTAGCACTAACCTCTTAATGCTAAGTACTAAGCGAGGCATCTACTAGTACCATTTTTAAAAGTTTTTGGTATGACTTGGCCAGGGTTTGAACCCACAATCTCCCGCATCCAAGGCAGATGCTCTAACCACTAGGTCACTGGAACAGTTGGTTCAGGAAGTAAGACAATGACCACCCCTAATCCCACTATACATATCAGGGGCGACATCTTACACAGTAGGACTAGGGTACCAGTGTTATGTTGCTCAGATAGCAACATTAATACTATAGTAGTCCACCATTCAAGCATTAATTTCTAATTTCTAAAACTGTAATGCAGCCAGTGCCTCTAAAATTCAATTCTTTACTGACCACTGAACGGAGCCTTCAATGGGACAACTACTTAATTCATGAACATCATTTAAGATTCAAATAAAGCTAGTCATAATAATACATTAAATACTGCATAAGTAATAAAAACTATGCACTTTTCACTTAATTCTACAGAAAATATGGATAATGAATCTCAAGGTAGAAACAATCATGTTGTTGTTTTGACTAGGTATGCCCTCCTTGCACACAGAGGCAGTGTTCTCAATAGATTTCCAAACTAAAGAGTCATTTGTCAGTTAATTCCAAATTCTCAAGGGCATTTTATAATATGTGTCTTCTCAACTATGCTGTATATGTTTAGATATTGCAGCTATATTAATGTGCTTTATACTTGAAAAATCATGGTCTGAAAAACATCAGATACTATAACAGTATCATCCTACTCCATTTTGATGATGCACCGTTTTGACCCCACGTCATAAACTCTCAGCTCTCAAGAGAATGAATCTCTCAATGACAAAAAAATTACTTGCTATAAAAATCCATTTCACTAATTACCCTGTTTTGAATCAGTAAAGTTCTCATCAAAGTCCTTTGTAACTATTTTGATGAGGCAAACTAACCTCTGCCTAAAACAGTCAGCTACTAAACATGTGATGGCAATGTGACAGACAGTGGACACCTACGTCAGTAACACTGTTTAGAATACTGTAATGAATTCTCAAGTTCCATGCGCAGCTGTTGTAACCAATTTTTTTCAGGTGGTTCTTTGTTACTGTAATATGCGCATATTTACAAGAAACAAATACTTTTATGATACATTTCATAGTTGTATTGGCATCCTTTACATTTGTTTTAGGGGCCCCGGGTGGCTGAGTGGTCTAAAGAGCTCACCATTCCGGATCACTGTCGTCTCACCTCCATCTGCATGGGATCGAGTCTCAGGCTCGGCTAATATGGAAGCTTGCCAGTAGCTTCTCTTGGGTTGGTGGTTCTTCCCGGGGTTTTCCAGGGTTCTTCCTCCACCAGTTATACCGGCTGCCATGTATAGCCTATCTTGTGCTGAAAAATGGCGTTAACCCTACAACAACAACAACAACAACAATAACATTTGTTATATATCAAGGTACTATGATCTTGGATGATGATAAAAGCAATTTTACTTAAAAAACAAATTTTCAATAATCCTGCAACAGAATCTTGATATTTAACTTAATCTGACCTATATAATTTAGTTCTTTTGAAGATAAAGGTAAGAATGATAATAAATTGAAATTAAAATATTCTCCTGTAACTTTGTCTTTGTCTACAGTTATCTGCACTTTTTGAGAAATGAGTTATGATGGATGCATATGCACATTGGTCATTAATTTTTTAAAAACGGGTCATAAGCTAAATCTAATAAGCTATATTTTGTACTAACAAGTAAGCCATTTTATTATAATACCATAATTTTCCCCAAATCTGATTAATTTTGCTTTCAAGTCAAAATCTCTCCCCCAATCAAAATCATGATAAATATAAGAAAACATCTAGGAATGCTAAAGCGAGTT
The DNA here is from genome assembly GCA_016617855.1 of Megalonaias nervosa. NCBI lineage: Eukaryota > Metazoa > Mollusca > Bivalvia > Unionida > Unionidae > Megalonaias > Megalonaias nervosa. The sequence continues at coordinate 32,117 of JAECUM010006110.1, forward strand.
TTTTTGTCGCATTTTCCCTGTAAATCTGAGTTTTCTATGTACTACTGTTGTTACTCTAAAACACTGTTTTATACTGGAGCATATATTACAATGGTGGCACAGGGAGTAGTAGACTTGTGTGAAGGTGCGAAGTGCGACAAATCTTAACTCAGGTAGTTTGGGAGCCATCTATTTTTGGATGACGTCACCAAGATTTGTATGTGGGAACCATATATTTATGGCACAGGACAGTGTCATCTTCTGATGTCCAGTCTAGGCCAACTACTAACCATGTGTTAATAATTAGCAGGGAAATAGCAATTGTTTAAGTCCATAGCTCTGTATCAATGTAACAAAACATCAGTGAAACAAATATTACAACAGACTTATTTGCCCAAGAAAGCTGTTGTCAACACTATATGTTGATGTAAGCAATATGGTGGCAGCTAACTCATAGCCAGTTGCTGACATTCTTATATATGTATGGAATAGTCCTAATACAATAAAGTTCGTTAGGGCTTTGTGTCAAGTGTAGAGATATAAATAGCAATATGCAGAGTTTTCCAAACTTGAGAATTAATTTTCAGCAGGAATATATGTGTTGATGTGAAAAGTGCTCTGACATATCACGTGTTGACATGGCCATCCCATTCCATCCCATTCAGTAACAACATTAAGTTCCACTAAATCGAGCTTAAACTATAGTCTGAATATACATCCCCGTTTATTGGTATCCACCCACCCCTTCCAATTTAAAAATACAAGCACAAATGAGATCAAAGATGCTCAGAACTTAATCAGTTCATTTATTGATTTATAATTTTAAACCTGATTATGCCCGGGGGGGGGGGGCCGAACAGTTATCATCTGCATGTTTCACTTCAAATAAAGTTTTCAGTTTAAAAGAACACCATGCTTGTCAATCATTTCTGGTTCCTGGATAAGTCCATTTTCAGTGAAGGAGTATATGCATGACTACATATGTACACACATAGAAGGAAAATACTATGTTGTCTGCTTCCCATATTTACAATGTCGAATCAAGCAAAAGAAAAGAATGACAACTACAAATGTGCCTTTCCTGTGGATTTAACAAGCAGTGTAATTTCTTTATTCATATAAGAAAAGAGATATAAAAGTTTGTTTATCAACGAGTCTGTCATGTACAGGGCTTTATCTTCTGTTGGGGCATATACTGCATCGTCAAGAGAACTGTACTAGCTTGAAAGGGACCAACCATTTACTTTTCGAGGGTATCAGGTACTGATACAGAGGTATTCCATTTTCCTTTCCTTGCCTATCTGACTTTTTTTAATTTTCTTTTTCTTTTTTGTTCTTTTTTGGAATAAAAAAAAACAAAAACAAAAAAGCAAAAAGAAGCACAATATTCTTCTTGTACTATAAAGTTCATTTTGCTCTGCTTCTCTCTCAACAATGAAGATGAAAAGGAAATGGAAAAGAGAGAGAGAGAGAGAGAGAGAGAGAAGTGATCCACTTCGTCGTTAACCCACTCTTATGACATCAGTGTGAACTGTTTGTGAAATGGGAATATAATAATCATGACCTTCGCACAGGGGCTCGTATTGTTGCTTACAATTTAACTGTCAGTCATAATATTATTTTATACTATGTGTATGACTGATCGTTAAATATAAGCAATGCTATGAGGCCCTGTGCATCAAGGTCATTGGTGGAACGGGACAAAGCAAGTTGTCACAGATGATAACGAATGAAAGAACGGACAGCTGTTTTGGACGAATACAATAAACAACTACATAAAGAATCTTTTTGTTTCTTACCAGTCCGATCGAGTAGGTCTTGGCATCTTGCAAGAGTTAGGTCACAGGCGCATTAAGTCTCGAAGCAATAAATTCCATGTATACACCAAATCACGCGCCAAAAACACCGCACTATATCAGTCTCACCGGGCTTAAAATATCGCACTTTTTGCTGGCATCACCAGTTTACCATTATTACAAAATTATTCTTTTTAAATCACTAATAATACTAGTAGTTATTTTTATGAGTCGTATTTATAGGTATACGAAATTTACAGTGACACTGCACAGAAGCGATGTTCTGATTGGATGACAAACAATCAGAAGTCACATGCCTTCTGATTGGCTAAGCGTTTGCACACCAGTCTACAGCCCAAGGAAGACTGCAAACTGTGTGAACTATACACACGGAGTGCAACTCACTGTCAGACATTACTGACTTTGTGAGGACTATCACAATAACATGTAGTTCATCTAATATGATCATTCTCAACCATTTGCCGATGAATCATTTCAAGGACTGGTGTGTAAGTTCTCACAATGTAGGCAAGTCCTTGAGATGCTGGTGTGCATTCAAACTTAGGTCCTCTCAAGCATAGCAAAACACACACACACACACACACACACACACACATCAAAGAGACCTAACACAATTTCTGGTTTATAAAAGTTTTGTCAGAGAGGGTTTAATCTGAAGAGGAGATAACAAATAAGTCTGTAAATCAAAGTATCTATCATACTGATACTAAGACATACCGGTAAGTGTGTAAATCAAAGTATCTATGATACTGATAAGAGTCTTACAGTGAAAAGTGGACAAAGAAAACTTGTGACAAAAAGAGATATGTGATAAAAGATGTTAACTAGATGAAGTACAGTATTAGAATTTTGAACTGAAACAGTTGTGTTCTAGTTTGTATTGTCTTTTGGTGTTTAATGGCACATCAAGGCAATGTGATTCAAATGCCTTGCCAAGATGCACATGAACCACACAAGCTGGACTAGGCAGGATTCGAACCCATGGCCTTTGGTTTGCAAGTCTGGCACACTAACCACTGTCTTACTTCGGATTCCCTTGTAGTATCTTAAACAGATATTTCAAATTTTATCATCTGCTATAGACATAACACATGGATTGTTCTGTTCAAATTTTTGACAAAGCATGTTCACATTAAATGTATTATTATTCATTCCTGATAAATCACTAAGTAAATTACATATTGGGTACCTAAAAAAGATTTTAAACACCAAAAAAACCCTGTATTTAATTAGCTCATGAAATTCTAGTGTTGAGCACAGATGACGTTACAAAAATATATTTATCGAACTGATTTGGTGGCCTAGTGGTTACAGCGTATGCTTTGGATATGGGAGGTCATGGGTTCGAACCCTGGTGGAACCATACCAAAGACTTATAAAAATGGTACTAACAGCTGCCTTGCTAGGTGCTCAGCATTAAGAGGTTAGTGTTGGGACTGGTCTGCCTGGTGTCAGGATAATGAAACTGGGTGGGAAATCATGCTACATGCCTGTGGTATGATGCCCCAGTGCTCGACATCATTATAAACTGCCATTGCAGACATTGTAGCAATATGACTGCAAAAGTGTTAAAGCTATGATAAATCTAACACACACACACACACAATAAATTTATCAAACCAACTGAAAACTGCTCGATCTAGAATTTTAATTAATATTAAGGACTTACTGCTTCTTTTTACATTTTAAGTGTATTTTTAGAGGTCATGCAACACATTGATTTTAAACAATTATATTGTTTTCAATTCTACTTATTTCTTCATAAAAAAACATGTACTTTTTTTGAATAATACAATTTTTTCTATTAAACCTTGCAACTCTTTGTAAGGAACATAATTCTGGTATCCTTTTACACTGCAACTTATCAAATGTCAAAATTTGGGGCATCTGACTGCATTTTCTTTTGGTTGTTTGACTGTCTATCCAGATGTGTGCTAAATCATATGAACAACTGCATTGTATCTGAGTATTGTTTACCCGTTATATCAAGCCTATTGTTATCTACTGCATTGTCCAACAACAAATGAATGCTGCCTGTGACCCCCACTCCAATATATATATATATATATATATATATATATATATATATATATATATATATATATATTCAGGTGATATGCTAGTCATTATTGATATTCCTTGTATACATTGTCTTTAGCTCATGTTTTTGCTTTTACTGATATTAGTTTATAATGAAAATTACATCTTACTGTACCAGTTTCCCAAAGTGATACACTACCATGGAGAACACAATACAATTGGAAGAAAAGTAAAATGCAAATCACATTACATCTCATTTCAAGTGGACAGCTGTGAATCATGGCAGTCATTCAAGTTACAAGAGATATGAAAATCATGTATCTTCAGGTTTCACTTTTGGACTTGTAAGCATGTTGCTGTTAGTAAGTAACTATTACAATAGTAATTAAACAACTATTACATTATTATATCTACTTGTGCTCCTCTGGCAACCCAATATAAATAAAATTTGAAATTTTCGTACTCTACTTTGCAAATGCCATTCTGGGCATGCTTAAATTTTGTGACCCAATTTTGATAGCTTCTTGAGTGATCAGTGACCATCATGAACCAAGCAAATATGATCTATCCTAAACCTTGTTGTATACTTTTTAAAGTTGTTTATTTCACTTTTGGCAAGTACTGTGTATCCTGACATACAATTGTTATTGTCAGTGATCAAGCAGATTATACTACTTCAAAGTAATTCTATGTTCATACCTGTCTAGTCAAAATGCATTAAGTCCATTTTTAATATGGCAATGAAAATTGCATAACAATTCAATATTAATCAAACAAATGGTCTAACTGTCCATTTCCCACAACAGATTTTAAAACTGTTTAGCACAATGACATCCATAATACAATGTCCATAACAATCAACTATTACATGCTATGTGGTTCAATTAGATCAACACACATGATTTTATATATATATATATATATATATATATATATATATATATATATTCTTTTCCTATGTTAATAGCATATATATTTCATCATGTGGTACCAAAAACCATCTTCACTAGCCAAGGTTCCAATAACCCTATCTACACCTTGGCATGTCGAGCAGATATTTCTGTGCTTCGGGTCTGTGAATTTCACTGGCTGCAGTGGCAAGCCACCACATCGAATCAAAATTAAGTTGTTCAAATTTGAACACTGTTCCTAAGTGATCGAGACAAAGGGAACACACAACTTGAATGGACTGATAAATAAGCACTTTTCCAATTGCTGGTCCGTCTTTGCACAAATACCCTTCACTCAAATAGACCTGTAATGGCTTGCCTCTGGTACAGAGTCATACTTCTGATGTTAAACTTATAAAGTATCCATTGTAGGTCAATTGCTGTCACTGTTTTTGGCCGATGTACAATGCATCACACTACTGGTTAGCTAGAATTACATACTAAAGGAGGCAACACATTAAATCCAATAGATGTCACTAGGACAAAGCACCAATATAGCTGTTGGATCTGCCAAGGTGTAGATAGGGTTATCGGAACCTTGGCTAGTGAAGATGACCAAAAACATAACTTGTGGCTATGCTACTCGTTAACATATATAGTGTTTGGTACCACAAGATGAAATATATTTGATATTAATGTAGGAAAAGACAATTTTCTCTTTATTATATACCTTTCTTGTTCCAAATCAAAGTTTAGAAGATTAAGCTCCTCTTTTGCACATGCTCACACCCACCCCCTTTGGAAATTCACCTCACTTTCATGACCTGATCATACAAATATACACGACTTAAGAAAGTGGTAGGAATAGGGTGACCTAATCTGCTGGAGTAAATTACATTTTTGAAATTGTGTGAACTATTTGAACCTACCAGCAATGCATCACAGTGGGTTTATCAATGCAGTCAAGGAAGTAAGGGAACATAACTTGAGGGATGTGATCAATGTCTGGTCAAATTCCTTTATCAAAGATTAATTTCCATGTCTGAAATGTAAGACATTTTCTATTTATTTGTTCTAACTCAAAGTGTACTCATTTTTGTTGCTGCAGGTAAAACTTTTGTAGGCACACACAATCAAGCATCGCATGGCATGATAGGAAATCTTACATTTTCACTTGTGAAAATATAAGGATATAGTTTTACATGTGAAAATATAGGAATGGAGAAAATATGAATATTAGTTTGCGAATAAGTCTCTATATTCCACATGTAACTACAAGATAAAATGAGAAAACATCAATGTACACTCTGTACTTTATACAAAATATCAACGTAGAGTCTTTACCTCAGACAAAATATAAATATACATTCTGTAATTTATAAAAAAATAACTAAGAAAATGGAAGATAATGATCTACCCAATATGGAAAATTATTTATAGGCATCTTTTGAAGGTATCTGGAATCCTTTATTATGGGTAAATTCTATGCCATGGGCCCAACATTCAAATTTTACATAATTATTTAGCTGTAGTAGCTAGCTTGGAACATCTACATGTATAGTAGATTATTTGTTTTTGTGGTTTAATGCCATTTTTCACCACATGATAGGTATATATGGCAGTCAGTACATTTGGTGGAGGAAAAACCTGGGAAGCACCAGTAACCTAATGACAAGCTTTCTCACATATCCATGTTGGCCAGCCTAAGACTCTAACCAATGCAGACAAAAGTGAAATGTGTGAGTGATACGTATGGACAATTACTTTAGACCACTCGGCCACCTGGGTCCTCCATGTATAGTAGAATGGCAGAAGTCAATGGATATGCATGAATAATTATAGGTTACTGCATTTGTATGGGAAAATATGGACAAGTTTTTCTGATAAAATACTGCACGACCTTGTGGAGTGCCATATTTTTCAGAAAAAAAAACAAGATCATATTTTCCCACACAAATGCAGTGACCTTTTTATTATATGCTCATTTTGTTTAACTACTTAAGGCTTAATAATAAAAGACATTACAAGAAACAATGTAATTGAATTTATGCTTTATTCTAAATAAATTCACAACCACAGATTCATCACTATGCAGTAACAGTATTCATGGGCACACAGCTCCGCCCAGTGACCTTTTAACTTAGTCGTGTGCTCTACATCAGTTTAAAAAAGAATTGTCGTTTTGGTCTCCTTAAAACTGAAATTTAGTCATATTGTGAATTTTATTTCTGTGTTGAACCAACTCAGTTTTGCTTTCTGATGAGGGACTGGATTATTGGGTCAATTCAGTGCAGTAAGGGGAATGATTTCAGACAGAAATATAGGCTACTCGAAATTCAAGTATAGCTTTGGTTATCAGGTTGTGCAGGACATGTTGGATTTGAAGAACTAACTATGAAAGTACATTTTGAGGAAATTCAAGATGCATAAATATATTTATTACCATCCTTATTACCAACTAAACAAAACATGATTATGCCCCGTCATTGCATCTCGCTGTTGGAAGGACTCCATCAATGACCTGTACCATACAGCATGTCTTCTATCACTAGCCTAACATTGTATCAAAATAGTTACACGGAGAAAACTGAAAAGCAGCTGCTGTGTGACACTCCATTTACCCAGTGGAACTAATACTTTTTTGTTGTCTTGGATTATTAGAGCTGAGCCTCTTAGTTTCCTACCAAAACCTTCAGTTGCATGTTTTTTCTCAAATGAATTATTTTTACAGACTTGTATAATGGTAAGTCTCTAGTAGATATGTGGTAGTTCTTTGCCGCAATATGCTTATCTATGCTATCTTTTTTAGACCCTAGAGAGCACTCGTCATAGTCTTAACCATTCTATTTGCGAAAAGATATGAATATTCTCCTAAATAACTGTTTCAGTGATCAGAACGGTATTTACAATTACTGTTTTTCTCATGTTTGTTGTTGATATTGCAGATATCAAGTTCAGTCGTTTGCTTCTCAGAAAGTTTCATTTCCGACTCAGTGAAATCGTCCACACTGTTAACTTTATCATCTATGCTTTCAAAATGGACGAAACGGCTGCTTTAGTTCATTAACAAATTTAATCAACAAAACTGAAAGCGTCTACTATACGAGTGTACATGGTTTGTTTACAAAGTAGTTCCTAACACACCATACTATCTTTAGGCACATGTGTTATGCATGTGCGTGCAATATGGTGTTCAGTATTATAAAATATTGCACTATTCTGACAATATGAAGTTAAAGGAGACAAAATTGAGCATATAATAACAGCTTCTTTAGGTAAGCATAAAGAGACACAAACCAAACCAACAAAACATAGGTCTTTTCTATGAATAATTTATTATCTGATTCTGATGAATAAGTATTGACAGAAAAAATTAATATTTGATATACAGGAAATTGGCATAACTATGTATCCACTGAAAGCACTGTAATTTCAGTCACATTTTAAGTGTTACGTTGCATATGACTTTCACTCCATGAAATGATATGACATTAAGGTTGCAAAACCATTTAATTAAGATAAAGAAAACTGCCCTTTGATTCATGCATCCTCCAAAAAAAGAACTTAAAAACTGTAAGACCATTTTCTGCAAATGCACGAATGTTTATTAAAGTATTTGATGGCATATATAATTAAATGGATCTTCATCCAAGTCAATACCAAAAAGTCCTAGATTTGTGTCAGAAGGAATTTATTGCAAAAATTTTATCTCATTGCTGAAATGCATCCTCGTTTTCCCTGTAAGCTATTATGGATAAATGAATTTCAGCTGACAAGATTTAATGATTATTAAACATACTTATCCTCTTCCTCCTTCTATCTCTCCCACACACACACTGGTATGTCTGAATGTTTCATTACCGCTATTAGCACCATCACTCTCTATCTCACACACACACCTTTTTCTTTCAGGTTGGAGCACCATCTCTCTCTCTCTCTCTCTCTCTCTCTCTCTCTCTCTCTCTCTCTTTCTCACACACACACCTTAGTAAGTTGGAGTATTTTCCTAATGCCATAAACATCCTCTCTATCTCTCTCTCATATACATATGCATAAACATCTTGTAGTTTCCAATACTAAACAAATAAACAAGAAATTCATGGATGCATTCATGATTTTTACAGATAATATTTTTAATACTTGCATAAAACCAATGGCCTCTTTAACAATTTACTTTTCTTCTACATTATTTGTTTTAATAAAAAATTGTGCAACAGTCTCTACATAATATGAAACAACAGTATTTCTGGAGGCATAAAGTCACTGCACAACATATTTTAACACACCCAGCAACATCTTCTCTATCTTGTTGTACAGTGCACACTTTGCCATACAGTGCATACCTTGTGGCACAGTGCATACTCTGCTGTACAATGCATACTTTGCACACTTACACTTAAGACTTTACACATGCAATTAAAATGAATGTGACAAGTTTTACGACAGATTTTACAACTGATAAATCTCGTTACTATATAGCAACAATTACACAATACATATCTTCCATTTACTCATGTCTATGTACATGAAACAGCAAATTGCATTTATCCTTCTTTCACCTCTGGAATCTCAGAAATGCTACAAACTTCCTCACACATAAAGAAATTTTAAAACCAATGTCAAAATAATAACTGTTACGTATTTTGCAAAAGTAATATAGCATAATCTATCAGCAAATAATCAATATAAAAGAAAATCTGCCTAAATCAAGTACTGTGACATTAATGTCTACATCATTCTATTCAAGGATCAAGACAATTTTGCAAATCTTGTCCAAGATTTTATTTATACATCAACTTTACTCTTTTATCATGATATACTGAAATCTGTGTGAAACGTACACAATGTTCTCAATGGAAAAATGCACTTAAACAGTCACTATACATCTGAGATCTAGCTTTTATCCATATAAAAAAATACAAACTTAATTTTAAATTTAAATTACTGAAATAAAATCGTGTGGCAACTAGTCCATTGGTTCTATCATTTTTCTTTTTTACTGCATTACCAAAAGAATTAACAACAAGGCATAGTGCAAACTAAACTTAAGGCTTCTGATGAAACTCAGTAATAATAAATTCTGCAAAAATATATTTTAATTGTGTAGTATTTAAAGCTAATTGTCAGTTAAAGACATTGTAATTATGAACACACCACAGCAGGCAGATACAGCCCACAGTTCCATCTTGCAAGCTCAAAGACAGTGCTGCTCAAATCTTCAATATACTGTGCTCATTTCTCCATTGTGCTATCTTTCTCTTTCTTCATACAATGCTCTCCCTCGGTGGTTGAAACTATAAAATGCCTGTCTATTGCTCAATGTGTCCCATGTTCTAAAAAACAAAATATATGTGTTCTGAAAATATGTGATGACAGAGAAAACATTATATTTTCTTGCTTGAGTTCTTTTCAACATAATATCTTATGACAAATTTATTTCCCCTCTCAGGAATGTATCTCTGCATGTCATAGCATCTTATAAACATATAAAAAGCATTATTACAGTTTTCTGAAATTTCTTTGCTTCTGATTGATCAAAAGCAAATGTATGGCACATCTCAATTTATGTTGTTTGTTCTGCTGATTACTCCTAACAAACTGCATAGATCCAGATCCGCTGGCACATTATGCAAGGACATATCTGGGTCTGTCCAGTTTGCATTTTGACTTATCTTACAGAATAAAAGCCTGCATCAGAAATGCTCCTATGTTCCTTTTAACATAACATCATGATGTTATTCATATATTGTGTTTTGGTCTGTATAATACACACTTTGTATGCCCATTTTCAGGAGGGGGTGCACATTTTATGGCAGAACAAAAAGTGTTTTTTCCCCCCCAGATTGAACTGATTAGAGGATCATGTCATTAATGCTGCCTACACGAGTCATGTAGAAATACTAAATTCATTGCACAGTGACTACATTGTTACTTGCCTTATCAATGAAATAACTAAAGCTTATAAACCTCAGCAGTCCTGTTCTTTGATTGCTTTAGGTATTAAACTAACTTCGTTTCACAACTGGAAATACATATGAGACTTGTTCTCTGTCAAGGAAAGTTTCAAGCCATGCAAAAAACAAGATTAACGTAAGATTGATAAGGATCATAAAACCAAGTCAAATCTGCAATTTGTTTACTTTTGTTTGGAATATAAACTTGGTTCATTGTTCAATTTCTCATCTTAAAGAACAATATTGCATAATTCTTTGAACTATATGATGATCTGTGCTTCACAGACTCAATGTGATTTGTATAGGTAATGAGCGCTGGCTAAAACTGATGTACTAAATTAAAGTAAAATGCATTATTTAGAAAAGATTGCAATTTATTTAATTATTTGTAAAATGTAAAATAAACTTCGTTTTTTATATTAGTCATTTCTTATCTTAAATCACATGTTTAATACAGTAATTAATGATTCAACGGGTCGGCATTGTGTTTCAAAGTAATCAGCACTGGTAAAAGCTCTGATGTGCTAAGCATAAAAACAATGCATTGTCTAGCAAGATTTGCAATTTACTTAATTTTCTTTTGAAAATAAACATGGTTCTTTGTTTTATCTCTCGCCTAAAATCACAGTATTTGATACTTTGTGATCATACAATGATCAAAACATCAATGACTCAAAGTGGTGTTTTCAAATATGTGCCCAACATAATGTTAGAGATGTACAATATGCAGCTGATATTTTCCAGTGGTACAGTACACATATCATATTTTACGGGTTACCTAATCAATCTGGTGGACGTGGATAGAGACAGGGGATTAAGTTCCCACTATGAGTAGTGGAAGTCTCCTGAGCCTTGTATATCCCCTCCCCCATCGACTAGTGGAAATCTACTTAATCTAGCTAAGTCTGTCATGGATTTTATTGCAACCATAGTGGGTTTTATGGTGCCCTCATCAATTCTATTGTATAAAAAACTGTTAGTCAGGATAATTCCTACACGTATATATTCAATGTCTCACTTCAATATTTTAAAATGTACATTATCTGTTGAATGAAAATATCGCAACACCACAAAGTTTAGAACTAAAATGTCAGTTTATGAATAAAAAATCTGGACAGAGAAATTGCATTTGATGTTAAGTTCTCATAGCATTGTGTACAACTGTCTCTAATGTTTAACTTTAATCAGAAAAAACTGTAATGACCAATGATGCGCATCTAGACTTTGTTCTTTGATTTCTTAAAATTAGAACAAGTGTATTTGTTTCAAACTATATCCCCTCCCCGCCATCTCCCAGCCTAGAACCATCCTTCCTTCCCAACTTCTTAGCTTAGTAAGCAAATAGAGTAGAATCTTAATTGACTCGAATTATGACAGTTTCCAGCAGCTAGTGGTCAATGTTGCGCTTTGATAAAACCCTTTAAGACTAAGAAGGTATTAGTGATATTTATTAAATGCTACGAATTCAACTACATGGTATTCAAGGACAATCTCTCAATGACTGTCCATGCTACATACCATTTGATTTGTATGGAAACTGTTGTTAGATTAAAACTTATACAACAATTAACATACACTTAGCAAATTCATGTACTTTAAAGAAATGACCATTTAATAGGGTAAGGTGAGCTTTTTTTATAGATGAGATATTTTACTTTCTTTTATCTCAAGAAATTAATTTTTTGTCTTCAAATAATGTAATGGATATAATATGGTATTATTTTGCTAAAAATCATAAAGATTTTTTTCCACCTGTTGACAGATGGAATATTTTTAAAAAAGAAAAAATGTGCTAGGGTCCTACCTTACAACATTTAAATTATTGGTCTCTAGTAAAAATACAGTATACTTTGGTACGTATCATGGTAGGTTCAGAAATACCATGGTATACCATGGTACAAACACTATAAATACTGGACCTGAACATTTGTGTTTGATTTCGAATCAGGATGAATAGTTAGACAAAATATCAATCTGGGCTGTAGAGTAAACTCCAACACTGAAAATAACAAGCTAACTATCATAGCCACATAATACAAAATTTTAGGCACTGACAGAAAAGAACAGTCAAATTATTTTATATCGTAACAAATGATGATCACTATAGTATCCAAAAAGGCAGAATGTTATTTCAATATGATAATGGTGGGAAATCATCAAGTAAAATGCACACTGTATGTTAAAATTACGTTATTCACCAGGATATGCAGGATATGAAAACCAGGTTATGCATTAAACATTACTGCATGTTATATACATGCCAAAATACGGTAACCAAAATTTTTACATCAAGACAAAAGCAATACTGAAAAAAAAAAAATTCTGTGCCCTTACTTGTTATCCAACTCCGCACTTGCACATATCTCTTTGAATTTGCCTGCCACATGCACAACTCCATAGCATGTGAGCACCAGTGAAGCTAATGACTGCATAACTATCTGAAGAAAAGGAAATAGAATAATAGAAAAATATAAAATTCCATTATAAGACCAATTTTTTAAAACAGAAAACATATCACTTCACAATACAATTGGTTTGCTGGATGAAATCATTACAGAATTAATCAAATTTACCTCCAGTTCCTGTGCACAGAGATGGCATACTGAAGCACCAGTGAGTAAAGAAAATAAGATGATACTTGCTATAGCAAGTTATTATTTAATAATTGTAAAGGGAATTCAAAGCTGTTAACCAACCACAAGCTACTTTCAAATTTTTTATTATGTATCCCGCTCTCCAGGACTTCCTCCCCTCCCATGGACCATAATATATTCACTAAATCTGGTGGAATTCTGCACTCCAGGAGATGTGGTTTGTGGTTATGAACAGATGAACAAATGGATGGAACTATGATCACAAAAGCGATCCCAAAAATTGTAAATGGAGTCTGAACACAACAGGTGACAATTATTTAAATCAGAAGGTATTCAGCTGGAGGCTGGAAAATCTTCCATTCCTTTTTCTTGTATCACCCAAATTAAAAATGAGTCACATATTTATACACGGAATTCTCATCCCAAAAAAAGGTATTGATAAACTGCTGCCAGCATTTAACTTCTGTCTATATCATCTGATCCTTTCTGGAGAGTGTCAGCCTGGACGATGAGTCTACCTGGAATGTGCCTAATTTGTAGCTTGATATGCTGTTGGTAGCATCAATGTTGAAACTTCCAAACTAGAACACACAGGTTGGGTGATTTGGTGCCCGCCCCTCCATGCTTGAGGATATTGGTCACCATTACAGAGTTGTGTTACATAATCAGAACTGTTTTCTCAGAGTTGGTCTTCCAGAACTGAAACGTTTTGATGATAGCCTTAAATTTGAGAAGGCTTATGTGGTGAGGCAGTTCCTCTGGCCCCCACATGCTGTTGATCATAACGAAGCCCAGCAACGGGTGGGCTCCCCAACCATGTGTATTGGCAACTGTACATATTGTCAATTCTGGTTGGGACTATTTGAGAGGACTTACTATTGTACCACTGACACAGTAATGATCAGACCTCATATATGATCCAGATTGAGTGGATTCGAAAAAGGGTGCCACTGAACAAACAAGGTCATATATAAGAGGCACATTAAAAGATGGCCCATTGGAATCAAATGTACTAATTAAATAATCTAAGGTATTGCAAGAACATGCTCACTAAAATCCAAGTGCTTTTGAAAATAGACTTGATGAGATTGCTGAGCATTACCATATAAACAGTTTTACCAGATTCAGGTTGGTGATAAACCCCATGCCCAGACAGACAAAACACTGGGATGGATGAAGGTTGGAATTTTCCCAGTTCATGAGAAAAATGAGATGACACATACGGGACAGGGGATAATGTCTGCCCTTGAGAAGAACATAGCTTACCATATGTTTCTGGAATATGTCATCCAAGTATGCCACCATCACAGCAGATGAAGTCAACCAAAACTGGGTGATGATCTAATCCCTGATATTTGTCAAGACACTGGGGCTAATGTTTAAACCACAGAGAAGAACTTGAAACCTTGTCGCAGTAAGCAAACTGAAGAAATTTTTACTATGCCAGGTGGATAGGGACATGAAAGTATGCATCAATCAGAACGAGAATGATAGCATACTCATCCGTTTCTGACTGAGAGTCATATCAATCTAGCTGTCTCCATCTTGAATGTCCATGGAAAAATGTACTGATTGAGGTTTCTCAAGTTAGCGATCTGCAACAACTTGCCATTGGCAAAAGAACAAGACCTGAATAAAACCCTGGAGATTGTGGTTTTCACACCATCTCCACCATCTGTTTGTTGATGCGCGACTGTATCTCCTGTTGTAGAATACTGTCATCCCAATCTGATAGTATTTCCATAAGAAAGGGAGAAGAAGAAAGAGGGGGTTGGATAAATGAAATCTGAGCACCTCTGAAATGACTTGGATCATCCATTATTTTTGCTGAAATATGTAGACCCAGCAAGACTGGAATTGCAGGAGTCTGCAATACACAGGTAGGCTATCTGCAAGTGGTGGGAGTGTCAGGTCAGCATTAAGTGTTAAAAGGCTTAGAGGAGGAGAAACTTGCTTCCTTGCCCACCCCCTCCATACAAAAGGTTGCCTCCTAAAATGGTTAAGGTGTTCCTCTTGGCATTAAGTTTGGATCTAAACTGAGCCTGTGATTGCTTTTCCTTTGCTCGCCTATTGTCCTTCTGATGTTCCTTGGACAGGGTGGTGTTAAAAGAATGTGTAGAATGGTGGGTGGCTAGTTTGTGGGGCAGTTTCTGAGCTGCCTGCCTCCAAACTTCTTCAATTCTGCCTCCAAAAAGTAATGGCTAGCCAAATAACATTATCCATAATGCCAAGGTATTATGTGACTTGAGTGACACGGAATGCAAATATGTGTCATGTCATATCAGGTTAAGATTCACAGAGGCAGTAAGAGCATTCGCTACACAGCTGCCATGTTAATGACCTGAAAAATTCCCAGACATGCTCATTGCCTGAATTTTTCAGCAAATCAGAAAATCACCAATGACTCCAAGACTAACATTGAAGATATGGCAATAACATTTTGAACTTGCTTTGACATGGCAGGAAACACATTCTTGTCCACTTTGTTAACACAGGTATATGGACCACAGTTATATTTTTAACCAGTGCCAGTTGTTCAGCATAACAGGGTTGTGGTTTTATTGGGCAAACACCATTTGTCAGCACATGACAGGCTATTTATGGCAGCAAGAATATCTTGTATATCTGATAGAGGAAGAACCTGGAAAACCCCCAGGGTGAACCCATTGGAAGCAACTGGCAAGCTTTCTCACATACCCACATTGACTGAGCCCGAGACTTGAACCCATGTGGATGGCGGCAAAATGGCAGTGTTTGGCAAAGGTGAGTACATTAGACCACTGAGCCCTCAGTACTGAAGGCACTGGAGCGTTCTGAACCAGTGTGATGAAAATTTCACTAATACATGGCTTTTGTAAAAGAAAACCTTAGCATTCTCCAGATCCCACATTCTTTGAGACAGATGTTCAATAAGCATTCTGATCTACTGGGGAAGCAGCCAGAATGACAGAATCTCTCCCACTTCATCAATATCTACCGAAGCCTTAGCATGACAGTCACACATGGTGGTAGTGGTCTCAGTGAAGCTGTTGTTCAGAAGCATCTTCATGCTCAGTGTGTGAAGTATCCCATTCATGTTCTGCCTCCATATTGAGATAAACAATCTCCAATGGCATAGATAAAGCAAAGCCATCATCTCTATAAAAGTCATGGTACCTTCCATGTGGGTAAGCTATGAACATAAGGGAAGCTGGTTCAGATGAATACTGATAGAGATGGCCGGTTAGCTGAAAGCATTGTTGGCATGGCTGCTGGCGATGCGAAAGGTGATCCTGTTGGCATTGATACTGGCCATGCAGGGGGTATGGCTGTATGGATCTATTACTAAAATTACCATCATGATAAGTTTGTATACAACGTTGTCAAGAGATGCATAACCTTGGGCTTTGATGTTTCAAATTCCTGAGCCATAAAAAATTCATACAGGCTCATTTTCATAATGGACATTGATTTAGGCCAGCATGCATTTTAATTACCCTTGAATACTGTCTGGCACAATTTTCTATTGAGGATGCACTGTCCATAACAAAATGACTGTATGAGCCAGTGATCAACATTTGCTAGACTACTGTTTACACCTTATCAGTCAATAATACTGCACCTATGCAAAATCAGTATGAAGTGGGCAGAGCTAACAGGTGGGATTAACTGGATTAAGGTTAGAAAGTTTTGAGATTAACTTTGACATTTATGACAGTAACAGGAAGTGGGAATCAATTATGACTTGACTGGATTATCTTTTTAATCATCAACACACATGTTATTCAATTGGCATTGGGACAAAAAATATCATTTTAAAGGCTTTCTACAGCACAAACTGTTTTATATTTGATATATACCCTACAGCTTTTGAATAATATAAGAATATTATTATTATTGTGACTACAGTTATTCATATAATACCATAACAAAATGGGTATAATTATGCATACTAACCCCCATTACAGAAACCAGTAGGAAACCAGTCTATAGGGACGGAAATGATGTGTGGTTGAGTAATCAGATTATGAAGGCTGAACATGTGTGCTCAGCAAGCTGTTAACTGATTACTTTACTGTTGTTAATATAGTGTTTAAGGTGAAAGGCAGGGTGTTTTATGAGGTGTTCTAAAAGTAATAAATGGATCAAGGTGGTCATGGCTTTCAAGTCTTTCAATATCAGCTGATCATTCATGGAAGGGAGATAAAAAGGAGAGGCCAACCTAAAGATCTTGGCAGAAACACATGAATAGGTATTTTGATTTTTTTTTATTGTTTACTTGTTACTGGGTTCAAGATATTTTTAGAGGAATATTTAAGGGCAGCTAATATTATGTTTTCATTCAACTGATGTCAAAATCATAAAATATAAAATTTAAAAACCCACTGGCTAATAAATATGAAATTCTGGAATGCATCTCGTGTCCAACGATGAAACTTTCTCCTCAGGATGAGCTAAGAATGCAGAAGTACTGGAGAGCAGCCAGCCACCTTAAAACCCAGCCATAAGATAAGTGAAGTTTGAAGTTTCTTGCAGGCTAAGCGTGGTTGTCTTGTCATTGCCTCGCTCTAATGATACCAAGAAACATTCTCAATTCTTTGCAAAAAAAAGCAATTCAAGGGAAATGTGCATCAGAAAACTACTAACAGCCTGTTAAGTGTGAAAATTAATAATCACAGTCATCAGTGGTCGCCAGTCAGTGATCTTTTCAAAGAAACTAAAAATGCATGTGGATTTTATTTTCAGAAATCTTTGCACTGAATTATGAGATATATACCTCTTCCTTTTTCAATGAACTGTCATATATTGCTTCATACTAATTAATCACAATGGTTCAAAGTAGTACATTTCCTTTTCTGTCTCAGTCTCAGAAATGACTTGCCAGTAATGACCATTCCTACTTTCAGACTCCAAAGAAACAGTTAGTAGCAATTTTGAGAAGAAGGAGAATAAATCTCTGAAAGTTATAAAAAATTTTTAGCATCAGTTTGCTCCAGGAATAAGGAACAATCCCAACTATGCGCTCATGATAAAACAAAAACAAATGAATCTTGAGATATCAGTTTGGAATCTTGAGATTTTCATTTTGACCCTTGAGATTTTGGTGTCGAAGGTCAATTTACATACATGTGTATGCTCCAACATTTTCATTAGCTGATAAAAGAATACTTGACGTCTACAAGTGTGGAAAATTGGAAGGTCCAGATATTTGTAATAATTATTGTGCTAAATATTATCATAAAAATTAAAGTATGAACATTTTGGGTAGAAGACACAATCCTGCATTAAGTGAGATATATATACACTGATCCACATAGGGATAAAAACTACTGACCATACAGAGGTAGGATCACTTCATCACATCTGTACAGAGACAAAGAGGAGAAAAGTTAACTCCATTTTTTTTTGTCAAGTCTGGCCACTTTTATTTTTCTTGGATTCTTCATTAATAATAAATTTAACTGATTTTATTTAACCATGTCCAACTGCAAAATGTATTGACCCAGAGTACAATTTTAAACACTAACAATAATCTAGAGACCTAATGTATAGGAAACGATCTTAGCTTATGCTATACCCTGCCAATAGTTTCATATAACCAGACCTCGTGTGTGTCTCTCTGAGATTCCCATCAAATGAGGGCATGGGAGACCACTCGTTTTCCTTGTAATGCAAAAATCTTGAAAATGATCTGATTGGCTGATGAGGTGACATAATACATCACTCTCTTGATGAGATGATGTCACAGTTTGTTTACACATGGACAGTTCCAATGATTAACTGAGACATGCTTTCTGCATGGAGCATCTGATACTGAATAATTTTAAACCGTTTCAATTTATGCTGGTCTGAATGATTCCCAAAATTAGCATCATTTGTCAAGACAAAACTGAAGAAGAGATCATTGCAGTATCACTTCAAAGTTTTACTGAAGCACCTTTCTATTGCTAACAATAGATTAATTAACTAATTAATAAAGCATTTTACCAGACCTTAATATGGCAGAGATCTTGTACAGTCATTTAAGAGTTGTTGGCTGAATGAGACTGTCACGTTTCGCAGTCCAGGTATCAGGAAATGTATAAAGGTTGGATATATTATGACCGCGTTTGATGTGTAAACATAGCCGAAAATAGTGTTAATTGAGTATGCAAGTCGCGCCAGCCACCCAGATCATAGAATAGCCGCCAGTCAAAGGACCTGTCGTCCTCACACCCAGACGTTAAACCATGGGTCCAGGGATTAAAGGGAAGCCCGCAGGGTGAACGGGGCGTGTTCTCACCCGCCACGTAGACAGACAAGCGAGAAGACATTGTCAGTAAGTTTGATTGGGACCGTCAACAGCGACATCCAATTGGAATTAAGATAGAGGGTGGGAGTAAACCTTAGATCGAAATTTTAGCTTAAACGTGCAGTAAATTTATCAGTATACCTGGGCAGATTATGAGAAGTAGATCTAGCGGGTTTAAGCGAAAGGATACTCCGAGAGAAGCCACTCGTAATTTGGCGGGAATCTTAGGACCAGAATTGTAAGACAAGGAAAAGCTTCGACAAGGTCAGTAAGCTATTTGCTCGATTTTTGCAAAACATTACGGCGTTATAATTGTAAGTATTTGTAGCATGTATACTTAATTACTGGGATTGTTTTAGTATGTAGAATTACCTTGTAGTGTTTCATGTATAAGCGTATTTGAGACATGAATTTGAGTTTACGTAGAGAATTATGTAGATTGCTAGTCCGTCAGAATTAATATTGTAATTCGCTGGTAGGTTACTTCGTAGTAACCAGTACCTTTAGTAATGCGTTATGTTAGAGTTTACGCATGTTTGAATTGGAGTTTAGGAAAATGATTGATTTATGTACGATTAGTTACGATAGATGTGTGAATATATCAGAGCATGGATATTTGAAAATTGTATATTTGGTATGAGTTGTGATGTAAAGATATGCGTCTGATTGTTGTTTATTGGTTGGTGTAATGGAATTATGAGGATGTACTGATGTGAAGCATTTTATTGTTGCATGTATAAGAGTAATTAATACCATGCTTTCATCATGTTGTGTTATTATGTTGTGTTTTACCATAGAAGAATGTATGCGTATTTCGGTGTGAATGAATGCGTGGCTGGTGAAATTTAATAGCCTTATCTGATGATAGGCTGTGTGTAGTGTGAGATGTGAGCGCTGAGGAAAATATTGTACCATCCTTGTGTTTCACAGGAAGCTTTTCGGGGACAGAACTTCCGGTGCAAGTTAGTAGTCCCGAGTCTCTAAGAGGGAGACGGAAGTGAGACTGACAGTGCAGTCGGAGTCGACAACGTGCAGTCGACATAGAAAGAGGGATAGAAGGGGAGGAGGAGGAAAGTGGTCTGGAGGAGGAAATAGAGGAGGAGGAGAAGGAACTTGGAGGGAGTCAGGGAGGACGAGAGGGAATTAGGAGATAGAGAAGAATACACAGATGAGTAGTACACAAGGACAGGTGGAAATCTCTCACACTACGAAACAAATGATGCGATAGGCTAGAAAAGGGTCGAGCGGAAGAATTGTATTTGGGAAATTCGAACTATTGATCTTTTAACTGTTATTAAATTGTTATTATTGAACTTCACCTTTTTTTGTATCTTTAATCATTTAACCGTCGGCATTGCTGACTGGGGGCTCGGAGCTGTATATCTAACTGTCACTAAATCAACTTCCAACCAAAATCGAGCCTGGGTGGGACTTCTACAATAATTCAAATAAATATTGGAGGCACCCCACCCCCAATCCCCCACAACCAAAACCTCACACTCGTGAATAAGGGATTCTAATAAAAATTATATTCGCTCTCCTGGAGGTAAAAGAAAGGAAAAAACAAACACTAATATGTCGCTGCAAACTGGATTCAAGGGGGGAGGGAGAAGAATTGATAACCTATAGACATTGGACGAATAATGCGTATGTACGTACGACCGGTAATGTAAAATATACAAAAAGTGGCGGGGAACAAATTTTGGGCTTAGCGTGTTACAAGCCAGGGGTCTTTGCTTGACCGAGCGGTGTCAAACCCTGGCGCGATTCCCTCCAGAAGTCATATGTTTACCCCAAATTTCCAAAAACTTCTATACAACTTCAGTTGTAAGTTAGACAGCCAGACGTGTCTATTCTATACATAAATTTTACTCTAATCAATGTAAAACCACAAATTTCCCAACTTGCCAAATATCTATCAACCGCACGTTTGCATAGCTTCCCTTCATCAACTTTCCGTATCGTCAGCAGTTCACGCCGTAGAAACTCTACAACTATCCCCTAATTCAGGGAACCATTTAACTACGCCACCTTAGGCCAGTCAATCCATGGTTCCAAGGCACATTACGCCAATACAACTACATCATATCTGCCACCATGGCGACATAAACGGTATTTGCAGAGTCCCTTCTTGTTTATCCCATTGTGTAATTTACCGGTTTCCTACCGTAAATACTGCCACTGCAGTTACGACACCAAGGTACACTACTAGATTTTATTACGGACTACATTATGACAGGAACAGTCATGCGGTTTGGGTCTGAATTCACTACTAATTGACCATGGCATCATGGAAACTCACTAACACTTTCTCTCTGTGACGTTTGCTCCTAGTAATTCCTTAAACGGGGCGCTATAACCAAATGCGCATCTCCAAAATTTATGAAACTACGTAAGGTCATTAAACATGGTAATTAATACTGATCAAATAAGATCCAGATTTAATCTCTTTAGTTGATAGATCTAGCTTTGTTGGAGCCTTGGAAACTCGCGCAGTACAGGGCAGAACTTAAAAAACAAAAATATACACGCACATTTTTTAATGTGGATAAAGTCACTTTATGCTGATTGGAAAACATAGTTCTTGTTTATATCATACGAAAAGAAACACTTACCTTTGCTGTCCAATGTCGTCTGCAAAAATCTCAGCCGAATGCTGTAAATACGCCTGGAGATTATTCGTTTGGGCTTGCTGACATCATACGTCATAGATAACAGCGACCCCATGTGTTCGTTTGGATTTACGCTAGATGATTTACATTGTAACGCTGTTTCGAGTCAGACCGTTTCATTTCATTTAAGACCACGTCCTTTGGAATATGGATTGATCATTCCATTCTGTTCTTCAGACCATTTCACTTAACGCCAGATCATTTGGAAACTGAATGCATCATTTCATTTTTTGGGTTAAATCATTTCATTTTAGACTCTATTATTTCATTTGATACCACATCATTTGGAATCAGAATTCATCAATCCGTTTTGTTCTTTAAATCATTTCATGTAATACCACATCATTTGGAATCTGAATTCATCATTTCATTTGTTAGGTTAAATCATTTCATTTCATACTACGTAATTTTATTTCATAATACGTCATTTGGATTCAGAATCCATGAATCCCTTTTGTTCTTTAAATCATTTTATTTAATACCAGATCATTTGGAATTTAAATTCATGATTTCATTTGTTGAGTTAAATAATTTCATTTTAGAGTACATCATTTTATTTAATACCACGTCATTTGGAAGCAGATATCATCATTACGTTTTGTTCTTTAAATCATTTTATTTAATACCAGATCATTTCATTTAACACCCCGTCAATTGGAATCTGAATTCATTATTTTATTTTTTTTGTTCAATCATTTCATTTCACGCTACATCATTTCATATCACACAACATCATTTGGAGTCTGAATTCTTCATTCCGTTTGTTGGGTTAAATCATTTCATTTCACACTACATCGTTTCATTTAATACCACGTCATCTGGAATCTAAATTCATCATTCGGTTTTGTTCGTTAAATCATTTCATATGACACCACATCATTTGGAATCTGGATATATCGTTTCATTTGCTGGGTTAAATCATTTGATTTCACACGACATCATTTGATTAATGTAATTGTGGCGGTGACGGCTGCCCATAACCTAGTCATAAACGGTTCCTCACTTTAAAGTCACATGGATCTCCATAGTACATGTGAGTGTTAACTAGTATTTATTCTGTGCAGTAATGTTATGTAATATACATAGTTCACGAATTACGTCATCAGCAGCCATATTTGTGGTATGTTGGCAGATTTACCGTTGAGTTTAAATGGTGTTTGGAAGTTCAAATAAATTCATTGAATCTCAAGACAAGTGATACATAAACAGAACGCAAATCAGGCTTTCTGTTAGTGTCTATATTTGTTATTTATACGTTGATTTTGCTTCAGTGTGCCTTGTTAAAATTGGCCAATGGTGGTCGCATATGGGATAAACCACAGTGATTCGTTACATAGAAAATTAGGATTATCCGTCAGTGAATACAGGTTAGACCTCCCATCCCTTGATTCATTGATGGATAGTACTAATTTTCTTTGTAACGAACCCCTGTGGGAAACACTGCCAGGTTGCCCATAGTCAGGCAAAAATGGGCAGAATATCGTCTGCAATTGACTTTATCGGAAAGGGGAACCGGTCAAAACGTACTCAAACCGAAACGTACACAAATCAAAACGTACCCAGTTTCAAAACGTACTAATGTCAAAACGTACCCAAATTAAAACATTACCCACACTAGCTTTAAATACTGACAATTTTACTGTATTTTGTTTCATATAACAGTGAGCGGCCTGATGAGCAATGGAAATCGGCAGACGCAATGGAACTACCGGTATCTTAGCTTGTGATCTAGCTCCAACGCACATTACGAAGTTTAAATTAAGAAGTATTGTTTCAATATATTTATGTTGTGTATTCAGTGGAGAAAATTTTACTGATCTGAACATTGATTGATGACTGCTTCAATAGCGTCTTTATTTGCGTTGCGTTCCATTTTTCCGTTTCGTATTTTATTTTCATTGCATTCCATTTTTCCATTGCTTGGTTTAGTCATACCAGCTTAAATCATCAGTAATACTTTACTTTTTGTTAAATACTACTGATTTTAAGGGACATTATAAAATATTTAGCTGTATTAAAATCCGTGCATTCCTACAAATTTTCAAATTAATCAGATCAGCTGAACTTGAAACAGTCAACACCTGCAATTCACACAAATTCAGTGTGGCGTTTAGCAGAGATGCTAATTATCATAAAAAGTTCACTGGCCGACAGTTTTTTTTTTGCATTATATGCTCTTGCATCTGTTTGCACGGTAGCCCTATAAAATGCAATTATTACATTAATCAAATGTATCGCATATGGAAAAGTGAACTAGATATATGTGCTGACTCACATGAAAAAAATCACCTGAATTCAGTTAAATTTATGGTGCTTCTGTTCTTGGTATTTTCGGCATTTTTTGGTCATGAGCAGTTAACTGTCACAGTAACCGAGTATTACCAGATGATTCATGCTGGTATAACCTAAATACACAATGGAAATTATGGAACGCTATGGAAATAAAATACGAAATGGAACAATGGAACGCAACACAAATATATACGTAATGGAAATTATTTTTGTTTTCAGTTTTTTTATTATAAAAAGTCAAAAGTAAGCTTTTAGTCATCAGATGTATACATATATGTTTCTATTGCAAAATAGAAAATGGAATTAATTTACAAAAATGACCCTAATAATTGTATGGAAGTGTGCATTTGATTACTGGTTAAAACACATGAAGCAATCATCAAGCATGGTTCAGATCAGTTGGTAGAATATTCTCCACGGAAAAACACAACATAAATATATTAAAGCATACTTCTTAACTTAAAGACGTATTTCTTAATGTGTTTTTGAAGCTAGATTATAAGTAAAGATAGTTCCATTGCGTCTGCCGATTTCCATTGTTCATCATGCTGGTCACTGTCAAGAAACGCAATACACTAAAATTATGTCATTATTTAAAGCGAGTGTGGGTCATGTTTTAATTTGGGTGCATTGTGACTTGAGCATGTTTTGACTTGGGTACGTTTCAGTCTGGGTACGTTTTGACTTAGAAATGTTTTGGTTTGAGTACGTTTCGGCTTGGGTACGTTTCGGTCTGGGTACATTTTGACTTGGGTACGTTTCGGTTTGGGTACGTTTGTTGGGTACGTTTTGACTGTAAACGATCGAAAAGCATCTCTACTCATCCACTTTCAAGCAAACAAAGCAATAACTCTTATACAAATTACGGGTGCACAGAGATTTGTTAACACATGCAACTTTCGAAGTAGTAGGGCAACTGTCAGAATATCCATTTTTCAAAATCCATTTTCCACCAACAGATATACTTAGTTTTAAAGATATTGTTAGACTGTACATACAAAAAGTTTTAAAATATTCACAGGCCATTAACTAAAATAATTTTAAAATAAATTACCCCCACCCCTTCCATTTCCAGGCTAGACATATACTAATTTATTTACAAATGTTTCTAGGCTACCAAAATTAGTGGTTGTTTTTATTTTTAAAAGAAAAAGATTTATTGGCAATTCATTTATTAACAGAAGATATGTTTTGTAAAAAAAATTACATTAATTAATACGTGTATTTATGTTACATGCCTTAGCCACTGGATTTTCCAACATCAAACATTTCTCATGAAAAATAAAAGGATTAAAGTGTTAAAATTTGTGACAATTAAACAATGGACTTAAGATTTTTAAAAATTAACAAGAACAACACCTTATTCCATTCCTACAGTTCTTTAAATTGCAAACCATTAAACATTTTGATAACTATATTTAGAAACTGGATGACTATGTCAGCAGATACAGGGCAGAGTTTTATATGAAAATGCGGCAAAATCAAGTTATCCAGGCAATGTGGATGGCAACAACTGGATGTGGAACATCTTACTGATATTTAACAGATAAAGCATATTAGAGTTAGCAATATTGGTATATATTTTTCACATCGACTTTCTAACCATATTGTCTGAATGTTTACCACATTCACCCAACGAACATGCAATTAATTCAAATAATAACATAAATTTAAAATAACTGAATGTAATTGTAATAACTTGAACACCTTCCTAATCATGACTGGAGATATCTTCATAGGTGCCCACACATGGGGGCAACTGCCCCCCCCCCCCCAAAGCTACCAATATCGCCTCTAAACATGTTTTGGCATTCATCTGTAAATTTTAATAGTTGACTACTACATTGTACACTCCCCCACCAAAAAAAAATAAAAAAAAAAAAAAATGGTTGGAATTAGTGAATGATATAATAACCATACAACAAATAACAAAGAACTTAATAATGTTCTTTTTATGAGGCAAGCTGTTGATCACTCTGGTGGAATAAGTGGTTAGACCATCTGCCTTGGATGCGGGAGGTCATGGTTCGAACCCCGTCTGGGTCATACCAAAGACTTATAAAAACGGTACTAACAGCTGCATCGTTAGGCGCTCAGCATTAAGAGATTAGTGTTAGGAATGGTTGGCCTGGTGTCAGGATAATGTGACTGGGTGGTACATCATGCTACATGTCTGCAGTATGATGCCACAGTGCAAGACTTCACTATAAATTGCCACACTGCAGATATCGTAGCAATATGACTGAAAACTGTTTAAAGCTACATTAAAACTTCAAATCACACACACACACACACACACACACACACACACACACAAGGAAAGCTGTAACTTCCGTAAGATAAATCAGCATACAAAACTAGACGAGGATATACAGAACCGGGTGGTTGCGTGTTCGGCTGTCATGGAATTGAGTGTAGTAAAATATGTATACATTATATGCAAACGATATATATATATATATATATATATATATTTTACGGATAGTCAGACCATGCTGTCAGATACAATACATGCTGTTTCAAGTTAGCCATTTTGTAATAACTGAAAAGACAAATTGAATTCAGTTATATGCTGCATGCATTAAAGAATGAGTAATGCTTGAGTTCTTATAATTAGGTGAGATTATTATCATAGCACACAGATTTGTGTACAAACATGATTATTATATTATAATAATCTCGTAAAGTAGTTCTGATGAAATGATACTATATGTAATGAGTCCATTTCATGTGCACGCATGCATAATGTATATCACTGCATTCATACTTAACCATGTCTAGTGTAACTACATGGCTTAGTCGTTCTATTTTTAGCTAGTTTGTGATGGGGATTCATTGAAGCCTGTGGGGTTTCGTGCAGCCCATATGCTGCTATCGATGGTGATACTGGCTCGGCAGATGGTATTGGTTTACTCGCAGTGAAGGACCAATGCTATGGGACCAACGGGTCTGCAAGGAATAAGGAGGCTCTCAAGGGATCCTTCTGTTGATTGGGAGGGGTAGGCCATGCATGGTGGCTCCTTGACCACTCAACAAGAGCTACAGAACCAGAAATGCACCGTGATCTTCAGCTAAACATTACGAGATGCAAGTGTTCCACCTTTTAATCAATATTATTTATTATCAATATACAAGTGAAATCAATAATTCAATATCGCTATACAAGTGAAAATCAATAATTCAATATAGCTATACAAGTGAAAATCAATAATACATGAATCTTATTCATGGATAAAACATGTTATTCATGTTTTTGTATCAACGCTATACATTGATCACCTTTGGTGATATAATATGTTGATATTTGTGTGTAATTCTTACACATTGATCATTCATGGTGATCAATCCATATATCAATCATATTTGTTCACAAGTTCCATACATTGATTCTTTTTTTTATTACTCATTGAAGGTACATGTTCTGATTAATTTCATTTACTTACATAAGTTGTTGAAATCGGTGCACATCGTTATGTTAAATCATTATGTTAAATCCATTGTTGGACTATATGTGTATGAGTATAATGTCAAATTCATTCATCATTCATTTACATTTAAATATTTCATTCACAAAACTGCTTTCCCTAAATCCAAACCCAACTCTGTTTCATCCTGTGTTACATCGGTTTCTTTTGCAGGGTATCATATGGACTAAGAGATAAAGTATTTTAAGATTAAATAAGCGCATAAAATCTGCCTGATGTGTGTATATGAGCTAGTCAGGTTTAAAACAGAACACTCATTACCTTTTGTTTGAACTGTTCAAGATTCAAGAAAAAAGTGGAGAAATTAATTTTATGAGAAAAGGTTATGACTGATGAATACATTACAACAATATTTCAACTGTATTTTAATACATAAAAATTATCTTGATCCATCCGGGGTTTAGTCCTTCGGAAACCTTATACTGAAGAGAAAAATTATGGATAGGAAAACTACTTAAAATCCAAGGAATAAAGTTGTTGGCATCTCATGAATTTATTTATCAATGTTCTCTTCTTCCCAAGGTAATACTGTAATACTGAGATGCCACATAGTTTACATTTTCTCTGGTAGATGGCACTGTTGTTTTTTTATGTCACATTTTTCAAAGCTCTCTATCCGCCTCCCCATTGTCATACATCAGTGCACAAGTCAGATTCCCTTCCCTCAATGGACAGCCCCTTAGTGAGTAATTTGGAAGAAATAAAGAAATCCTCAGAAAACTATAAAACATTATAATTAATACTTAACTAAAAAGATTTTTACTTAAAAAAGATACAAAAGAAAAACGATCAAAAGATTAAAAAGATCATTCATGATTTCACCACATGACAGAAGACAACAAAAGCAAAATGAGTGTCGATGAAGTATGAGTATGACTTACAATTTATCAATTGTGATTTCAGCATAAAGATAGAAAAAAAATGTCAACTGATCAGACAATACCAGCTGTAAAAACTGAGTTAATGTTGTTATTTACCTGTGTAAAATGCTCAATAAAGAATATGCTGATAAAGGACTGGTTTATTGTATTGGTGTGTGAAATTGACAAATTAGGCAAAAGATTATAAAACGAATGAGAAAAGGCTTTCAACAGATTTGTAGGCTTTTAAAAACTGAAGAACATAAAAAACAGTTATGACATTAGGTGAACAAATTTATACAGCTTTTATTGAAATAAACACGGAAATTGGTGTAAATGACACTGCATTGTTTAACTGGATTAGAACAACAAAAGATGAAATCGTTAAAAATTAAAAGTAGTTGGATTAGAAAACAAAATGCATACCAGGGAAAGTAATGCTTTGTGAGTTTTGTATTGTATCAAGTGATGGAATTGGAATTAATAGGAGTGATGAATATAACATTATAATTATGTCTAGATTCGAAACTGCTATTAAAAACCTGATAGAAAAGGCTATATATTGATTGATAGCGAAATAGACATTTCCCCACTCATCATTATAATATTTACTGATAGAAAGCTTGTAAGAAATTAATGAAAGTTATGACTGAATAAAAAGATTTCTTATGAAGAAAAAAAAAGGGTTTAATTTCATTTTAGCTCCCTTGTCTGATTTTTGCATCTCTTTTTGTCTTCGATTCGGAGCCCCACTGAAAACTGCTCACACACAGCTTGCACCTGCCCTTTAAAATTACCATCAAACACAAGAGGTAATTGGAGAACCAACTGTTGGAGAAGTAGTAACATATTCTATATCATTTACAAGAACTACCATAATTGTTGAGATTATATGACTGAAATACAACTATGGAAGTATTTAAAAGTAAAAAAGCAGTTTGAAGCATGGTATACTGATAAGAGAAACAAGGCACTTTATCTAAATCAAATGTTGAGAAAACAAAATTTGATTACAAAACACTAAACCAAGTTTAACTATATTTTTCTCTATATTACTGTAATCATCCTGATTCTACTGTGTAAAACCTACAGAACCTAAACTTGATAATCAGGAAAATTCTGAATATATATTTAAGGTAATATATGTTAGTGTTTTCCTTACAATCAAGTTTTTAAAGTTAGTAAATACAAATTATAAAATCTTAATGCAAGATGTTATTTCATTACATAAAATCCCAGTAGTATTAAACCTGAACAAACACTGTGACTAGTAATACTACGGCTGGAATCTAATATAATAATCGTTCCAGTGTTTGTTTGTTTTTTTTTCCATATGGCTTAATCTCAAGGTGAAATGAGATGCTGACAATGCTATGGTAAATGATCTAGTAAAACTGCTGGTTCAAGATGAAATTATTCCTTATAGTAGTTGTTACGAGTCTATGCTCTTAAAATAAGTAACAGAAAAGAGTGAAGACAACAAACTTTGTATAATTTATTTCCCTAAAATACAAAGTGAAAATTTGAAAAATGAACTTAAGGTATTGCGAATTAAATCCAAAAATAATCCAAGAATTAGATCAGACACAAGTCTTAGTAATTTAAAGTCCTGAATAAAATTCAGTAAAAGTCCGGAAGAGATCCAAAACTGAAGGCAATGACATGTCTGTTAAAGCTTATGGAGTGCTGATGTGTCAATAGTCTCTTGTTGAATCACAGAAATATTATTCCAGGTTTGAATTTAGCATAATTTCCAGTGAATGTCTATCCAAGAATTTTATTAGAGCACTTTTGTAATTCCAGAGAAAATAATCACTTGAATTCAATAATTTGAAGAAAATAAAATTCAGCCCAAACTGGTCACAACATAATACAACTTGAAGGTGCTAACTGTTAAAGCACGACTGACAAAATCCTCACAGTCACAAGATTATATAGTTCACTTCTTGACCTCAGGTCACAATTAGCATTTTCTAAAATAAAAAAACACCTAATGGAAAAATAACCTTCTAGAATGATCTAATGAGCCTTGTTACTTACAACACAATAACCTGTAAAATTCACTTAGGTTGTCAGGCCCCAAACCACCAATACAGATTTGAGGGTTGATTTATCAGACTTCATTTGCCCAAAAAGTTTTTTTCCTTTTTGGTATATTTAATATTCTAAGTATTTGTGCATCTATAACACATTTTTAAAAAAAAATCCTTCATCACTATTGTCACAATCTTCACTGCTGCTGCTGCCTTTGTCATCATCATCGTCTTCTTTACACAGTTGCAGTTCTAGTATTCTGAAGTTGATGCTCAATCCAATTTACATAAAGACATTTTTCTGCATTCACAAGAAAAACACTCATGTGATGAAAACAGTTGTTTATACTGACAAGTTGGTGTTTGTTCCTTCAATCTGAGTTACACGCTTGGGTCTCAATATATGCCTCGGTTGACATTTTTTTTGGTTAGATATCATACCAGTGTTGTGATCTGATTCAAATTAAATCCTGAGGTGAAGTGGTGGGAAAGATTTGAGAATATACTGTCCGCTAGTTTCAAGGAGTAAAATCTACATGTAACTGACAAATACATAAATATGGATTGGGAACCTCTTGGAACACCGAGCAGAATATCCCCATTTAAAGCACCATGAGGTTATGCAACTGCAATCACATGCAAAACCTGCATTCTATTCTTCCTCTCCTCTCCCATGTGTTTTGGAGAGTCAGGCAAACAGAGAAATAGAGATAGCAAGAGATTTGTACTCACAAACCTATTCATACAGGCAACTCCAATAGGACTGACATTCCCTGACGAAAACAAATTTCCAGGAATTTTAGACAAGAGGTTTTCTTCTTTTTAACTGTTGAGAACTGAAACCATCTGATATTCATGAGAAACTCCTGTTATGTATATTAAATTTGTATTGTTTGTTGGCTTTTGTCCATTTTTATTATGTATGACAATGTGTTTACTTGGTTTTGAGTTCTAGATACAGCCTTGATTCAGACCCTAGAAGATTCCATAAATGAATGTTGCTTACAGCTTAGTGGAAATTTCCATTAGGATGACCCTCCTCCTGGTCCTCTTATTGTGACAGATTTTTATATTAGGGTTGTTTATATTAGAATTACTCATTCCTACTTTAACATCTGGCTTCTGAAATCAGTTTTTTAGTTGTGTGTTCTACAGAAATAAATTTTTTGTTGAATTTTACAGAACTATTTGGTTTTTGCTCTTTTATGTTATTTACTTTAAGACCACAGAGTTGTAACACTCCAACATAGCAAATTGGGTAGCAAAACTGTTGTTTTTTTTACATCCAAGTTAACATGTGCTAAATTTGGTTTAATCTATACCTAATTTCTTTTAACAAGTGGCAGCATTCAAGGTTATTCATCATATTTATTTAAATCTGGATTTGATAAAAATTCACTTGTTTGTATTGTTATGTTCAGCATCCATTATAAGATTTTCAAGATGGCCACTGTGATAGTCATAATGAATATTGACGCAGTACCATTGTCATTTTTGACCAGCTGGACTTTGGGATAAATGTGTGTGTAAAATTTCATGGCAGTCCTTGCGGTATTTTAGCAGAAATAGCAAATAACAAATGTGTGCTAATGGATGGACAATGGACAAGACCGTCCATACATACTTTTGTCTATAACCAAAAGAGATAATAAAATTACAGAACTTTCAGTACTGCACATGGTAGATTTA
This sequence comes from Megalonaias nervosa, assembly GCA_016617855.1. Taxonomy (NCBI): domain Eukaryota; kingdom Metazoa; phylum Mollusca; class Bivalvia; order Unionida; family Unionidae; genus Megalonaias; species Megalonaias nervosa. The sequence goes on from JAECUM010006110.1 coordinate 64,693, forward strand.
ACTGATCATCTTCTTTGAAATCAATGTACCGGTAGCTGTGTCCATAGTAACATTAGGAAGAAAAGCAGACTAGAAGGGGGAGGAATAGAAGTACCATCATTGACCTCAATATCTAAACATTACAAAACAATTACTTTTCTCTGTGTCTGAACAACTGTTATACTAATGATAATTATAAATTTTTTTCCAAACTTTTTTGTTTGAGAAATAATTTTCTTTATTGACAGGACTGTATATCAATGCACCTGGCAAGTTTAGTGCTGGTAAAATTGGTCTAGGTGTGACAACTAGGGTGCACTATATGCTTGGTTGCCAATAAGGATCACGTTCATGGTAATACTTCACTGCTTTCTTGTACAAATAAAGAATTCTTGTTGAATTTCTGGTGTTTGCTTATCTTTCTGCATTTTAAAATATGATAATCTGTTCGTCATTTACATTTACATGTACTGCTGCTGGTGACGAGTCTTGATTATCATTAGAAACTTACCTACAAACATGACCTAGCTCTAATATCATTATTGTTCATCATGTAAGGATTGTCTTTGGCAAAAGAATGTATGACCGAAATTATATACTCTATTAATATTATCTTTACTCTGAAAATCTAAACGATAATCAATATTTCCCTTAAAAAATGCTTGAAGCAACACTACAATTCTAAATATGCCCTGAATATGTGCATGAGCCAAATCACTTAGACTGGTTCATGAATTTAATTGCAGAATCCAAAATATCATTATTTTCACTACAATTGTAGTTATGAAGAGCAAACCAACTACATCCAAAAACAGGTTTTCAAGGACAGATCTGGCAATGAATAAAACTGAGACAACAAGAGCTTGTGTGTTACTTATTTAACCAACTTTCACTGGTTAAATGACAAAAAAGACAATTTTGTAGCCAATCAAAATTAATTTATTTAGCAGCACTTGTTAATGGTTTCAATTTATGGTACACTAAATTTTTCCAACTTGGTGTGCATGACTGCTTTATCCCCGTTTGTGCACTCTCCAGCATTTAAAATAAAAGAAGCCTGCAATTATGTCAACTTGATGTAACATTGATGACCACTGATTTTGCAGTTATGAAAGTGATTCATGAATTAATTCTACCAACTGTTTTAGGATTAAAGGTTATATTTTCTTTATCATTGCCTTTATCAAACTTGTGGAGTGTGTCAGCTGTTTTTGTTGCTACCTATGAATAACATTTTCATTTCATCCATGTGATTATTTGGGTAATTAAAACAGTTTCATGGGCTGATAGTTCACTACTTAATCAGAAGTTTTAGACTCGAGTAAAACACTCCTTTATCTTTCAATTTGAATTTTTATAGTTTTCATCAGCTTCAGAAAAGCTTCCTTGACATTCAGAAATGTTTAAAAAAAATTATTACCAAATTTGAAAATATAATGTCTGGAAATTGACGGTCTGATTACTTAGGTTAATTAAGGAGGTAGTAGTGTTGGGGGAGTAGTAGCAGTGTTATCTTCATAAACTTTTAAGTTTCAAAATTATTTTTCTATATATTTGCTTACAGATATGAACATAATATAGTCTACATATATTTAATGAGAGAGAGAAGTTGTCTGCCCTATGTTCATATTTATCATACTTTATATTTTTTCTTCAACTTTTGTCGTATTTCTTGCTAAGAGAATAAAGTCAGTGTAAACCAGAGTGTATTAAATGATTACATAGCCCATCTCTACAAATCATTTAGTAGTCTCCAACAGTGCCAGATTAAACCCTGTGGAGGCCCCTAGGCAGTCAAAATCTCGGGGGCCCCCCCCTCGCAAATTATCTCCTAATACGTCAAGATCAAATCAATTCAATATTATTTTGATCTGTTGTCATGAGGCCCCTAAAAGGCATGGGGCCCATAGGCCCGTGCCTACTCTGCCTATTTGGTAATACGGCACTGTCTCCAATAGTCATTGTAAACATTAAGTATCATGTAACAAGAAAATCGCACCCCTCACTCCTTAAAGGTTAGTACCTTACAATTGATGAACTTGCTATTTATGTATTAACTGTTGTATAAGCTATAATCTAAAAACTTTAATGGGATGATTAAGTTTACACTATAGCTGACACCCTGTAAAAGAGATTATGCTGACATCAGAGAGCTTGCTGATACAAACAGGAAGTGTTTACACTAAAAGAAGGTACTGCCTGATAGGATGTAAAGGCAGCATCCCCTTTTGGGAATATGGGGAATTCATTCAACAGCATTTTGGATTATGTCATTGTGATACATCAAAACTGTTGGCAAACCAGCTCATCCAAGACTATTAGTATATCAGCACATTCTATACTGGAATTCATTTTGAACATTCTATGCTTAAGACTTGTAATAGAGCTATTAGAATTATTTGGAATTTAATTCACAATATTGTAAGTTCCTATTAAATTTTCACTTTGTTTTCTAGGCAAATCAATTGTTAAATTTTACTAAACTTCATGGTATTACTTTTTTCTGTTACACATTTTATGACAATAGAAAAGTTATATATATATATATATATAGAGAGAGAGAGAGAGAGAGAGAGAGAGAGATTCACATCACAAAAATTCTATTTGGCCATTGGCTAAGCAAAACACTTAACCAAAGCCACTAAATGTGAAATGTTGGTCAGAGTGACCTTTTGTTGCTTGTTGTATTTATTAACAGAGACACATACAAACATCTACTTTGATTACTCTTCCACGAATAGAGCTATAACAATAAATAAACACAAAATTTAAAATCACTGAGGTATGAAATATCAGTCTCAGTGACCTACTTTTGTAATAAGAATGTAGTTCTTGTCAAGCTGTAAACATTCACCAAGTTTAATTATTCCATGAATAATAGTATGAATACAGTGTGCAACAAACTGAAGCTAATGAAAAACTTAACTGAGAACATACAAATAATGTGCATGCATGAATAAAGTTAGCTGCATCAACCCTCTCCAGGGATGCAAGCTATTTCCTACAAACTGATGTCCAACATTTGCTTTATTTCCCCCACATACAAATGTACATGTATTTAAAATTATAACAAATGGTAACTAGAAATACCTGTCCATTTTCTATTCCCAGGTGCACTACCATATTTATTCAATGATAAATCCATGCTTGATAAACCCACATTCAATTTAACAAAATTTGCCAAATGTATACCAAGGTAATCTTTGTCTGATAAATAGTGTACCCCCTACTTTCTCACAAATATATTAGGCTGGGCACCTGCTTTCCCTCCATTTTATCAAAGAAAATATACTGTACATTTCCATTATAACATGTTCTTGAAGTTTTATGAATTATAAAAACAACAATGCAACTCTGAATCTTCACATCTTTAATAAAAAAAATTTCTGTTTGTTTGGTGTTCAATGAAACATCAACAGAAGAAAGGTTATATCTTGCCCAGAAACCCACCACAGCAAGTGGCTATGCTTGATCTGGGTAAGGTTTAAATTCCACCCTTCTGGTGGTAAGTCCAGCATGCTAACTGCAAGCCATCATGTCTCCATTAATTCAATAAACATCTCTTGGGATAGGAACAGTCTGTGTTTTGAGTACCAGTCCCAAGACTCAACTCCTTGACTTCTGATCTAGAAATGAACAAGCAATGTTTTCCCAAAGGAATTTTTAAAATGTTTTTCAGGACTTCTACTCCATATTCTCATTTTTAATTTTCTTTCCAGGGCTTGAAAGAACTTTCATCAAATTTAGAAACATCTCCCGAATTCCATGGTTCTTGGAACACTGCCCATACAAACAAATTAAAATTGTCTCATCAAGGCCTTTTAGTTCATCCTTTCCCAATAAACTGACTTCACATAACTGTACAATTGGTCCAATTTTAATTTGGCTCTTTGCATACATAAATCTGTTTCAAATCCATATCTATCTGCTTTCTAACGACTGCTGAAGACGTTTGTGGTCAACCTTCTCCAACAGGACAAGACTATGAGTTCATTAAGGAAAGAATATAATTCTATCTACTTACTTATCTATATATGTCTCTCTCTCTGTCTGTTAAAATTAAAAGCTGTCAAATAACACTTGGAATACCAATATCGAATACTAAGTTTTTAATTCTCAATGTGAACCCCATGTATTGTGGATTAATAGAAAAACACATGCAGATTTTAAATTAGTCCATGTATATACTGATGATTATGTGCTTGTATATGAATATTTTTACAAGAAAAGCAAATAAATCTAAATCATTTAATAGCATTTAACCTTAGTTATCTTCAATATAACAAGTAATCTGAGCAAATAATAGCACACACTAAAAAAAAAACTGCCCTAAGTGAATAAATAAGAAAACTTAACAATTACTAAATATAAACCTACCCGCACTACATATCTCAATATCTGAGTTTCAGTAAAACAAGGCCTTGCTACACATTGCTGGAAAATGCTGAAATCTAATTGGCTTAAATATTATTGATATAAAGGTATACAGTCAATTTTATTTCAATCTGTAAAACCATTTTTAAGTATTGCACACACAAAGTTACTATTTTCCACTCTGTAGGATCTCTTAAATACACCCTGCTACACAGTGACTCTCCAGGATTTACAGGTGGAGTCTGACCTGACTACAATGTTATGTTGGGTAAAAGACCTTATCGAATTTCAAACTATGGTATTACCACTGCTGTTAGTCATTTAGGGATACAGAAGAAATCCACACACATGACAGGTAGAATCCACTCTTAAGTTAGTGAAAGTTACACCTGGTGAGAGAAATACAAAGAGCCTGGAGATTTCACAGGTATAGTTCACTGAACTGCACTTAATAACATCCTCCATTAGCTTGTGTAAAAATAAGGTCAGTACACTTTTTGCATATTGTCTCAGTTGAAAAGAAATATGGGTCACAGTGACCTACTTCTGTAATGAAGATATAGTACTCAATATACATCCCAACACCATGTTTTATAATTCTAGATATAACAGTATGTATACAGAACGCAAACAAACCACATATACATATACAAAAAACTTGTTTGGTCATGATCAAAGCACAAAAACTTGACTAAAGCTGCTAAAATGTGAATACAGTGGCCATCTTTTGTTGTAAGGATGTGGTACTAATAGAGATGCAAACAATCAACAATTTTGATGATTCTAGCATGAAAAGAACTTAAGAAATAAACCTGAAACAAAATTTGACCAAAGTCTTTGAAGCAAAAAACTCAACTAAGGTGAGCTAATAAATGCAATCATCAAGTTTAATGATTCTCTCATAAACAGTGCTTGATGAATAAACAACCAAAGTCAGTGAGGCATAAAACATGGTCACAATGATCTATTTTTGTGACAAGGATCTTAGTACTCTTCAAGATGCACCGCTTCACAGAGTTTCATGATTCCTCCGATAACAGTATGTATACAGGGTGTAAACAACCAACATGGTCATAAGCTAAAACTTGACCAAGAATGTACCAAAAATATATATATAAAGCTAGCCCCTTTGGCTCCCTCCCTAAAGTGTAGGTCCCATGAAACTCACTTCAAACTGCTGGCATGAAGTTAGCAAGAAAAAATGATTGAGATGCAGTGAGGATATACATAATTATGCTTTTTTTTGTGTGGATGCCAAGACAGATAGGGGTTGGTAAAATAGTTTTCCTCTACTTTGTCAGACTAGGAAAGTAGCAGCTCTGATACGATAAAAATGATATCATGGAATAAGGCAAGAAAATAATTTGGTAATGCCTTAGAACAATCTGGGTAATTGGTTTATTAGACACATACAGAGTCACCTCGGGTAGTTCATATTTTTTAACATTATTTTTGGGTGACTGGGAAATACATGCATCTCGCTGTAGGTCACTCATGGCAAGATACCTATATAGCACGATGTGCACAGGTACTTTACCCCTGGTCATGTACATTTTTTTTCTCTGTATTTATAGGAGACATATTATCTTGTACAACATGGTGATCGCTTGGCTCTTGTCAAGGAGTGTCAATACTCTTACGACTTAGTAGAGCCATAGGGCTGGCTGGATGGATGGGCTGGAAGAACCAGAATGGTGACTGCATGACCTGCAGTGTGGCAGCGTAGCCAATGAAGTAAATTCAACTGATGGTGTATCTGTTACTACATGATTGGACATGTAGGATAATAATTCCAGATTCTAGAAAAGGCCAAGGAATAATGATGTGAATTCTGAACTCTGAATAATAGCAGTATACACTGTGTTACGTTTACAAGGGGGGCCCCGAGTGGCCGAGTGGTCTAAGGCGCTCACCGTTACGGATCACTGCCATCTCACCTCTGTCTGCGTGAGTTCGAGTCTCAGTCTCGGCTAACGTGGGCACGTGAGAAAGCCTGCCAGTAGCTTCTCGTGGGTCGGTGGTTCTTCCCGGGGTTTTCCAGGGTTCTTCCTCCACCAATTATACTGGCCGCCATGTATAGCCTATCTTGTGCTGAAAAATGGCGTTAAACCCTACAACAACAACAACAACGTTTACAAGGACATACAGTTGAAAGAACCATGCTTATTTCTCCGGGGCATAGGACTCTGTAATTCTGGAGAAGGTCAAGGAATAGTGATATGAATTCCGAACTCTGAATAAGGGTGGTATACACTGCATTTCGTTTACAAGGACATATTGTAGTATGATCCATACTTATTTTTCTTTGGATCATATGGTTGTATGAACCATGCTTATTCTTTTCACTGTATCGTATAATTCTGTGAATCATACTCTTTTCATTATATATACTGTGAATGTATGTGCCATATTCATATTTTTTTATATATGAATCTGTTTTCTTTTCATAACATGTTCGGTATGGTAGTCTTATATGTAGTGGGTGGGTTTGAGTCTACTTGCATATGTATTGTCATGAATATTTACTTTTCATTTCATATCCTTCCATTCACTCACAATGTGTTGTGTTTTCACTGAGTCCAAATATCCATTTGGTTACAATCCCGTTACAGAGGAAACTGGTCAAAGCCAATTGGCAGTGAACAAAAAAGTCTCTAACTTGAATGATAATATTCTTTCTCTATAAATAATAAATGATGCCATATGAAACATTATCTCATCGCAATTTCATAGATGACAAGGTCACTCCAAAAAAGCATACCACTACTGCATGAAATCTTGTTTGCCTTTTTCACAGATAACAAATCCCTTTTGCCATGTGCTATTTCTTGTCATTTTATTCCATTTCTTCAGTTCTGACCTTTTCAATAACCTGTTTATTTTTTTTCTCTCTGTTCATTCTAAAATGTAGATATCGATAAATGTTGTTCTACATGTGTTTTTCTTTGTATATATATTTTATTGTTCTTTAATGAAGACATTGCTTCAGGTTGAAATGTATAAAAACTCTGTTATTTCCATGTAGATTTTTATGGGCTGTTGATGATAGAGAGTAAGAAACACAACATTTTTTGCTAACTTCCAATCCAGCCCTCTTGGAAAGACAAAAAAACCCTGTCTTTCTGACTACATATGATAAGATGAAGGAAAGCAATAGTTACAGGTTAACTCCATTTCTATCTGCTAGGTGGATACCAGTATATCTAGTTTAAACCAGCTTTTACCTGAGCAGCACCATAAAGGATGTTCACCCTGCATGAAGGGGGGGGGGATCATTTTTAATGTGATCAAGTAAGTATTATAGCACAAACATAATTTACACACAAAAAAATCACTTTCTTCAGCAAATAAATTACCTGATCACATTACATTAGGAGAATAGGTAAGAGAAGGAGGAAATGCTGAGCAGCCTATCTCTACCTGTGTCACCCAGGAGGAGCATACTCACTCTAGTAAGGGATGAAATTCTCCTAACGTTAGTTCAGCACAATTTGAGACCTTAGTTATTCACAGGCGAGAGGATATCTCTCTGGCATTCTGCACTCAACTAGAGTCACCTTTGAAGTTTTTTTTTCAGGTGAATCCAGTGAAAGTGGCAAATACCACCTGGTTATGTGGTTGTGTTGTCATAAGCAAGGGACTGTCTGTGCAGCTACCTTTTGCCCCGATGAGGTTCAGTTCTCTCTGTGAGGCCATGTCCCACAGATAAAAGCTGGAGAAAGGCGTATCAGCATGCCATCCAACTGACTCCACTATGTCTCGAATGAAGACATTATATTCGAATGCCAGGCTCAAGCAAACTGCATATATTTCACGAGCCAAGATTGTCATGAGGTGTACCTGTTACTGAGAGAGGTTAGCGTACCCCGATTTTATAACTCCATTTAACCAAGCAGCTAGTGCTTGTGGTATTTCTGGACTTGAGAGGCAGGAAAAGTCTGGAACAGCCAATGTGGATGTTCTCCAGATTTTTCAGATAATATTTGAGAATGCAAACAGGATCTTGGACCTTCTCCTCTCTTGCCATATAGAGTGAGGAGAGGAGACAAATAGTTATTTGTTGATTGCCTAGAGATGGTAACCTGTATTGGCAATTAAACCAGGTTGTGTCATTAAGACAACTGATCCATCAGAATGTAACCACAGAGGGCATACAGCTTACTGATTGCATGCCGAGGCAAGTGTTGTCTTATATGATCACTAATGGACGGATGTGGATGACGGGGTTGAATCTGGATGAGTTAAGCTATGTTAACACCCAGGGTAAATTAAATTCTGGGAATAAGGTGAGTGTGGTCTAGACAGATCAAAACTGAAAGGTCCTCTTTGTGTCCAATATCATCTCATATATGCCCTAGATCATGTACTGGTACTCCTTTATAGTGAGGGGGGCTAACTTCTTGACTTCAATGATAAAGAGAAAGAAGTTGGCCAGCTGAGGAATGGAGGCAGTGAGTGGTGTGACATCACTAATTGACACCAGTCATGAAAAACCCTCCATTGCCCTCTGTATGCCTTCTGAATGGATGGCTTTCTGGCTGTTGCAATCCTCTCCACAACTTTCCAAACTCCTTTTCATGTAAGGCATCCCTAATAAGAGCCAGGCATGAACAAGGAGTTTCTCTGGACATGGATGGAACAGTGGCAATCTGGGCTGGTTGAGCAGGGTGGGGGTCACCATGACTTTCCTGGGTATGTCTATTGCCAAGGAGATCAGACTGTTGATCCAGGATTTGTTCCATCACAGACAGGCAATCAGAACTATCTTGCAGTTCATATCCCTCACTTTCTGAACTATTTTTGGTATCGGGATTGATGGAGTGAAGACATCAGCCTACATTCCTTCCTGGCAGATTGAGTGTCAACAGCCAATGCTTCTGGGTCCAGGAAAGGAGAGATGAAGGTAGGCAATTTGTTGTTCCACCTTGTTGCAAAAATTTATTTTGATTGGGTGACCCCATTAAGTGCGAACTTGACTGAATATGGCAGAATGGAGTATTCTGATGGCTCATGACTAGGATGGAAGAGCCATTTGTAACGGGTGCATGTAAAGGCAGCCAAGGGGTAACAAATCTGCCATCACATTAAACAGGCTGAGGAGCTGAAGATACTCCCTTGCTGAGATAAAAGTTATGCTTGAAATTATCTCTGACACATGAACAATGCTTTTGACATGTTTGGGTGGAATTGCATGAAAACGAGGTGTGTAAGATATTCCATATCACAACAGATAAAATCTTGAGAGGGAATAAGATATGACTTTTCACTGTTTATTATCCACCCTAGAAAGATGGATTGACTTTGTCATCTCCATCTTGAATTTCAGGGCCAAAATGAACTGCCTGAGTCTTCTGAGGTCTATCACAGGTCTCGATCTGCAACTGGACTTCATCACCTGAAACAGAGTAGAAGCCTTGAATGCACAGCTTTTGTACACTCTCCACTGCCTGCTTTATGAGTAAAGATTGGTATGTTTGCTTTCATGGGATCAATTGGGGTTTCCATCATGAAGGGGGTGTTGAAAGCCAGATGAAAAAGGCATCTGGCACCCATGGAAAGTGTAAGTCACTGATGGGTAGCAGGATACTTTGAGAAGAAGAAACATTTCAATCTCCCCTCCCTGCCTAAGGTTGAGAAGTTGAAATGTACAGCTGCCAATAATTTGCCTGGCCAAGGCTATTCTGTAGTCTTTGGGATTTGCCTTTAATGTATCCCTGCTGATAATAGTCCCTTCTTTGGAAAAATTCCTGAGCAGGATGTCTGGATAAGGAAGCATATGCTGACAGATGTAGTGGCAACTCTAGTGACACCACTTTTCTGACCTCCTCAATTCAAACTTCAAATAAACATGGATGGCTGAATAGGTGAGTGAGCAGTGCATGATAAGCAAATCATGACCACTGAAGTCATATATTGCATGTTGATGAGGCTTGACTGGTTGGTTGACAGTTGGAATGGCAGATGGTGGATGATAAATGCCATTATGGTTGGATTGTATATCCAGATGGCAGTCAATCCATCCATACAAGTCAAATTGCAGTTCATTCGGTCCAGCCAGCCAGCTGTACGAGTCAAATAAAACCTCAGTTCTGGCAAGATTACTGTCATGCATGGACATAGTGAGAGGGTATTGTATATTCACTCCATATGGACAGATGATACAATTCTGCACCCCCCACATGGGATGATATCTGACTTAGGATTGTCTCACCTTGTGGGCAGAGGTAAAGGCCAGTCCTGAATGGGATACTGCAAAGCGTCCTGTTCTGTTGTCAACAATCTTGAAAATAATGCCTTATTTATTAGGGTGAGCATGCACAATTCCAGATATTGGTTGTAATTATCTCTCATTCCAACTACTTTAAGTTCTAGCGTTATCTTCTGAATCTTCATGGGGTGGTGGGGCGGGGGCATCTCAGCATCCTCCATGAGACTTGTGAGAGATTCTGACGTTGGACATAGGCTCAGTACCTCATGCTGTGAAGAAATAGATACATGTACTGCTCTTTTTTTTGTAACCCTTGGGCTGTTTTAAGGACATTAGACCATGCATTCTCAGTTCACACTGCACACACATGACAAATGTGTAATGAAGAGCAAATGACAGAGCAGGCATGTTTTGTGAATATCCCCTATTATTTTGAATCTCTTGCATTTGTTGTACCATGCTGTCACTTCTGTAATCAATGAGAATAAACAAACAAGTGCATACGATATATATATATATATATATATATATATATATATATATATATATATATATATATAAAATTGAAATAAATGCCAACCATATTATCCAGATGAGTTATAATTAGAGTAAATGCCTAAAAACAGCATCTGGGAAATTCCACCATTGAAAATGTATGTTGCTGTTCAAAGTCAAATGTGACAAAAACAAACGGTACGATAATTTTAAAAATATCAATAAATTAAAACAATTTTTTACAAAAATGTTGTAAGCACCATATAAAACATTTTTACTTACTGTGTCAGTGAAAAAGAGATGTGGATGAGACAGTTTAAGCTTTATAATTCGTAGAATTTAACTGGATTATCTAAAGGATAGCCTAGCATATAGCAGCGAAAGTATAAAGCTGGTTTATACCAGATATACAGGCACGCACCAAGTGGATAGCAAGGGGAGCTAATATGTAAGAGTTACTTCTCTTTGTCTATATAATGTGCAGCCTTAAGACAATTTTCCATCTTTCCGGGAGAGCTGAATTCAGAGGTAGGTAATGTATTTGCTGGAGAAACATAATTTCTAACATATTTTATATTTGGACATATTTATGGTATATTTACATTTTTGGACTGAATGAAAAAAGTTATTTTTGGCTGTCCACTATCACATAGAAAATCCATCCATCTTTCCACCATCTACCCAGGCATCTAGGCATTATTATTTCATTCAAATCCACTGGCATGACTTTTACCTGAACATAAACACCATCTGTCTACAAAGACTGCTTTTGTGTGGTTCCAAGCAACTGTTATATGCTAGTTTGGCTGTATATTAGACATGTCTGTGGGTGACACGTTCGTTTGGAGGAACCAAAACCAGGATGATTACGACTACAGTGTTTAACAGGTCAAAAATTTTGGTGACAAATGTGTAAGGATACGGTTTGAGTTGTTCTGCAAAATTTTTCATGTCTTCCCCAATTTGTTCTTGGACACGTGGTGTCACCACACTAAGTTCCACCAGGTGAGATTGGGAAAGTGGCTCAACTTGGTCTGTAGATCCTTGCTGTAATATCTATTGATCAAAAATTTAAAAAAAAAACAAAGTTTCACAAACAAAAGAAGAAATTTATACAATTTGTAAAATGATTGTCTGCATTTATTGCCCCAGCAGCTTGGCTGCAATATTCAATACTTACAAAGGCAAACATTCCTATCATATGTAAATTTAAAGCCTTAGAATAAAAATACAGGGATGCCGCTACCTTGTCTGTGCATGCCCTGGTAACTTGTGAACCTGCTTATGACACAAAGGAAGGTGTAGGCCCCATTCTTTTCTTATAAATAAAGGGCCAAATTAGGCTCCTGTCTGCTTCACATCTTGATCAAAATTGGTAAATGGAACAAGTATTTTATCACTGAAAACAGTAGTTAGTACATGCTAATGTGGAATAAGCATCATGAAATTCACAAATTTTAATAAGAGATCATGTATTTTAAGCCTGTCTTTAACAAACATTTTTTATCAATAAATAACAAAAAATACTTTAGAAAGCGGAACAGCACTATCTCAACTCAATCAACTCTCAGCCCTCCGCTTCTAGGGGAGAACCAGCTCACCTAGAACTTTCCCCCAGGCCTTCCACCCATTCATGAGATATAACCATTTTTGATGTGTTGGACTGGGATGACTGTTCTGCTCCCTAAATATGCATGAATTGAAGAATACTTGTTGTCCATTCTGTATTATTTTGTTTGCTTCTTATAATGTAACTAAATAAACATGTTTGCAAAAGTTTTTTTGTAACATAATGAAGTATTGGTTGAAAAAGGTTTTATTTTGGCATCATAAATGTGAGGTTTAAGGAATGCAACCCCTCACTTTTCTAGCATTTCCTTTGGGAAAATTCACCTCAAGTTGTGCAAATTCAACAAACACTGTTTCTCAGAAAGGCAACATACTTGTAAATAAGGAGATTACTTTTTGTGAAATGCCTACTGGTGACAACACTTAAAAAAGTCATGTCAAGTGAAATTCGTGTTTTAATTTTAGTTTCTAACTTGGTTTCAGTCTTATTATTATAATGCTACATGCCCTCTTCTATGCAAACATGAAAACATAAGTTAATTATAAATTAACTATCTCAGCCAAGTGCAATAAGTAAATGTGCTGACATCACAGTCACATTCACATCTAGGATCAGCCTACATCACAGTCATATTCATGTGTAGTCTCAGCCTACATCACAGTCACATTCATGTGTAGTGTCAACCTACATCACAGTCACATTCATGTGTAGGAAACGCCTACATCAGTCAGATTCATGTTTAGGATCAGCCTACATCACAGTCACATTTATGTGTAGTCAGCCTACATCACAGTCACATTCATGTGTAGTCTCAGCCTACATCACAGTCACATTCATGTGTAGTGTCAACCTACATCACAGTCACATTCATGTGTAGGAAGGTCACATTCATGTTAGGATCAGCCTACATCACAGTCACATTCATGTGTAGTCTCAGCCTACATCACAGTCACATTCATGTGTAGTGTCAACCTACATCACAGTCACATTCATGTGTAGGAAACGCCTACATCAGTCAGATTCATGTTTAGGATCAGCCTGCATCACTGTCATATTCATGTGTAGTGTCAGCCTACATCACAACATTCATGTGTAGTGTCAGCCTACATCAAAGTCCCATTTATGTGTAGGATCAGCCCACATCAGTCATATTCATGTGTAGTGCCAGCCTACATCACTGTCATATTCATGTGTAGTGTCAGCCTACATCACAACATTCATGTGTAGTGTTGGCCTACATCACAGTCACATTCATGTGTAGGATCAGCCTGTATCACAGTCATTTCATGTGTAGGATCAGCCTGTATCACAGTCATATTCATATGTAGGATCAGCCTACACCACTGTCATATTCATGTGTAGTATCAGCCTACATCACAGTCATATTCATGTGTAGTGTCAGCCTACATCACAGTCATATTCATGTTTATGATCAGCCTACAACAGAGTCAGATTCATTTGTAGGATCAGCCTACATCACAATCATATTCATGTGTAGTCTCAGCCTGCATCACAGTCACATTCATGTGTAGGATCAGCCTGTATCACAGTCATTTCATGTGTAGGATCAGCCTGTATCACAGTTATATTCATCTGTAGGATCAGCCTACACCACTGTCATATTCATGTGTAGTGTCAGCCTACATCACTGTCATATTCATGTGTAGGAAACGCCTACATCAGTCAGATTCATGTTTAGGATCAGCCTACATCACAGTCACATTCACATCTAGGATCAGCCTACATCACAGTCATATTCATGTGTAGGATCAGCCTACATCACAGTCACATTCATGTGTAGTCTCAGCCTACATCACAACGTTCATGTGTAGTGTCAACCTACATCACAGTCACATTCATGTGTAGGATCAGCCTACATCAGTCATATTCATGTGTAGGATCAGCCTGCATCACTGTCATATTCATGTGTAGTGTCAGCCTACATCACAACATTCATGTGTAGTGTCAGCCTACATCAAAATCCCATTTATATGTAGGATCAGCCCACATCAGTCATATTCATGTGTAGTGCCAGCCCACATCACTGTCATATTCATGTGTAGTGTCAGCCTACATCACAACATTCATGTGTAGTGTCAGCCTACATCACAGTCACATTCATGTGTAGGATCAGCCTGTATCACAGTCATTTCACGTGTAGGATCAGCCTGTATCACAGTCATATTCATGTGTAGGATCAGCCTACACCACTGTCATATTCATGTGTAGTGTCAGCCTACATCACTGTCATATTCATGTGTAGTGTCAGCCTACATCACAGTCACATTCATCTGTAGAATCAGCCTACATCAGTCATATTCATTTGTAGTGTCAGCCTACATCACTGTCATATTCATGTGTAGGGTCAGCCTACATCACTGTCATATTCATGTGTAGTGTCAGCCTACATCACTGTCATATTCATGTGTAGTGTCAGCCTACATCATTATCATATTCATGTGTAGTGTCAGCCTACATCACTGTCATATTCATGTGTAGTGTCAGCCTACATCACTGTCATATTCATGTGTAGTGTCAGCCTACATCACAACATTCATGTGTAGTGTCAGCCTACATCACAGTCACATTCATGTGTTGAGCCAGTCTACATTACAGTCACATTCATGTGTAGTGTCAACCTACATCAGTCACATTTATGTGTATGAGCAGCCTACATCACAGTCACATTCATGTGTCGAGTCAGCCTACATCACAATCACATTCAATGTCACAGTCAATCTCAGTCACAATCATGTGTAGGGTCAGCTTACATCACAGTCATATTCATATGTAGCATCAGCCTACATTGCAGTAACAATCATATGTAGGGTCAGCCTACATCATAGTCACATTCATATGTAGAGTCAGCCTTTGATGAATAGGCTAGAGGATTGATTTATTGCTATAAATCCAAGTTATGACTTCCTCCATACAATGAAATTGCCATAAATACACTTGACATATATAGTAAGGACACCTAACCAAAAAGAATATTCTCAGAACACTCCAATGAAAATGCTTGACAAAAAGGACACCACTAAAACATGAATACTTACTGATATCCTCACTGTATTTATAATGTTGTGCACAAAGACTTAGTACCATTTACATACTTATATTACTGAATGGATAATGTGGCAGTCAGGACAATATCACAGAATTGAAAATGAAAGAAATATAAACAGAAAGAGGAAAAAGATGCTTGCTATATGAAAATTAAAGCTACATAATGGATACAACTCTGAAGAATATGTTCTGTTGATCTACCAAGAAATGTTGCAAAACATGGATGAGAATCGATTCTGCCATGAAAACATTAAAAACAATGAGTTATACACATTGTCAGGAACCAGACACTCTAGACTTTATAAACAGAACTAAGGTCCTCAGCTAAACCTATAGCCACAGAGCATGCTGCAGTTCAACCAAGTAAGTTGGTCAGGTACGTAAGCACTTAACATATTCCCTCAGAAAATAAACTGCTACTACAGGACAAACAAAATGTGTCACAAACAAATTAACAAGAAAGAAAGAAACTGTTTTCACTACTCCCAAAAAGCCATGAAGATGCGCATCTGGTCATGGAGCACATGGATATCAAATTGACCAAGTCTGTGACTTTCATGAAATATATAACCTTGGCATGAGATGCAAACTTAAAGTTTTGCAACAACATTTATCAGATTTTTATGTCCAAAATTCTTCAATAAACTGTCCACTATCCAGGACAAGTGCTTTTAGAAAATTCACTTGTCCCAAACAACTTTATACTTGTCCCAAATCACTTTCCCAGAATCAATGAGCTGTATGCAATTTAATCCAAAGAAATAATTACATATAATTACATATACAGAATATTTATTTTTTAAAGGTCTTAATTTTCTCAAAACAAAGTTTGATATTATACATTTTCCAACTTTAGTCATCTGTATTTTTAGAGTGCTAGATTTGAAAGAATGTTAGCTTTAACAAAGTATACATTTTTTGCTGACAATGAGTCTGGTTTAGGTCTCACTGGAAAAGTCATTACCTCAGATTCAGTGGCAGCCTTACATTGTATCCCTCCACTTTCATGTAAATCTTCCTTATTAACTTTCTTAGAAAATAAACTCATTTTATCCACATAGTAAAGATCACTTTGCTTGACAACTACTTGCCTTATATAACTTGGAAACTGTGACTTTCATTCTTCCTTTGTGAAAAAAATATCCCTTGGCTATGAATTCATAATCTATTCTGGAAAAAAAGTCATGGCTTTAAACAGTACTTTTTAATTAGAAAACAGCACAACAACAATAACATTTTGAATAGATTTGATACTCTTAGAAAAAGAGCAGTATAAAGTTACAGAAAATCATGTACCAAATTGTGGATAAAAGCTTTCTCCTATAGTTAAAATAAAAACCTGACAGCCATACAAGAACCAATAAACTCAATTTTCATATAATCTCACAGATATATTTTCTAACATATGACTATGTCATCATAATAAACCATTCATATCAAGTATTAACAGCATGACTGATTAGAATATAATTGAGAAAATCAACAGCTTCAAAAATTTTCATTTTGCTTCACGTGGGAAAAGCAAGATAAAGAACCACTCTGCTGTGCAGTGACTACGGCAGCATTAACATTAATGATGTTAAGGTCATCTTTAAGTATTTAAGGTCATATATCTTCAGTAATAGTTGATATATTCAGCTCAAACTCTGAGTGGAATATTTACTAATGCCTAAAGTTTCTACCATTGTATGTTAGGTTGTCCTGTTTTGCCTGCATCATCATACTGCCATTCAACAGTATGTTATCTCATTCTACAGAACGATTGTTTTGATTATTTGTGTCAGATATCTCATTCCACAGAATAACTGTTTGGATTATTTGTGTCAGATGTCTCATTCCACAGAATAATTCTTTGGATTATTGTCAGATATCTCATTCCACAGAACAACTGTTTTGATTATTTGTGTCAGATATCTCATTCCACAGAATAATTGTTTGGATTATTTGTGTCAGATGTCTCATTCCACAGAATAATTCTTTGGATTATTTATGTCAGATGTCTCATTCCACAGAATAATTGTTTGGATTATTTATGTCAGATGTCTCATTCCACAGAATAATTCTTTGGATTATTTATGTCAGATGTCTTGTTCCACAGAATAATTCTTTGGATTATTTGTGTCAGATGTCTCATTCCACAGAATAATTCTTTGGATTATTTGTGTCAAACTTTAATTTCCTTTGTCTATTAAACCAATCCTCGCTACCACTAACTTTTTTAAAAATACCTAAAATGAGATGCTAGCATTGTTAGTACAATTAAGAAGACAAAAAAAATTAAATTATGGAGGAGGTGGGGAATATGAGACTTTTTAGTATTTGATAATCTTTGAAAAGAAGTACTAGAACTCACTTGAAACCCATCTCATTCAGAAAATCCACAACATTACTGGATACTCCCGCATCCACACAGTGTCTGATCAAAGTCAACTTGTTCTTGTCCCCCATTTCTGCTACTCCAAGATATCTTAGATGCCTTCAATAAATAAATAAAACAGTCAGCAACAGCCATAAAATTTCAATAAATAAATAAAACAGGCAGCAAAGACCAGAAACTTTCAATATAAAGGTATCTAAATTTGATTGGGATACATTACAACTTCAGGATGCTCTACACTAAGTGACACACAATCAAAGCTACACAATATTAAATAATGTTCATTGCTGTAATTCTATCATATGTAAACCTGTTTGATCATACAATTTAAACTCTGAGAGCTAAGCCTGAGTCTGGTGAAATTAAGTCTCTAGTATTTTTCATCTTAGTATTAAATACCTCTGAGGCTAAACCTGAGTCTGGTCAATGCCTCTGAGAGCTAAGCCTGAGTCTGGTGAAATTAAGTCTCTAGTATTTTTCATCTTAGTATTAAATACCTCTGAGGCTAAACCTGAGTCTGGTCAATGCGACAACTAATTAAACCTCTTGTCTGCCTCATCTTGGTGTTAAATACCTCTGAGGCTAAGCCTGAGTCTGGTTAATGCGACAAGTAATTAAACCTCTAGTCTGCCTCATCTTGGTGTTAAATAACTCTGAAGCTAAGCCTGAGTTTGGTCAATGTGACAAGTAATTAAGCCTCTAGTCTTTCACATCTTGATATTAAATAACTTTAACTCTTAGGATGTATTTGACAGGATTGTATCTAACCACTGAAGCAAACACTATCAAAATCTACTGAGTATTTCCCTTGCTTATCTTACTGCGTGCAGAGCAACAAATTTTAACAAACTGCTCATTATCATTAAATATGGTGAAATGATGTCATAGGTAAAATAACAAATAAATAACAAATAAAAAAATGTAATGTTGTGTAATTTTAATTATCTGAAAATAATATTTTTCTTAAGCCTGCTTGTAAAGCAAACAAACATAAACAAAACTAAGGTTAACCATAAAGTGATGACAGCACAAACTATGTGGGTGTGTGTCTGTGTAAGAAATGAAACTGAATTTGAAACAATAACTGATGATGTTCAGAAAGATTAAATATATTATACAAAAGTTTCCAACTGTAACCAAACTTTTTCTTTCAAAATAGGATAAACCCCTTTGACTGTGTCATTGGACACTTATTAGTTTCCACTAACAGTGAATCATGAGTACTGTAAACTATACATTAAAAGCCCACCTTACGGTACATAGAATTATTAAACTTCTTTTACATAAAACCCCCACTGATTGTGTGAGTGTATGTGATTTAGATTTTTAACATAGCTTTAACAATTTCAGTCATATCAATATGATGTCTGCAGTGTGGCAGTTTATAGTGATGTCTAGCACTGGGCATCACACTGCAGACAAGTAGCATCACCCAATAACATTATCCTGACACCAGACACCAGGCCAATCAGTTCTAACACTAACCTCTTAATGCTGATCGCCAAGTAAGGCAGCTGCTAATACCATTTTTATAAGTCTTTGGTATGACTTGGCCAGGGTTTGAACCCATGACCTCTCACATCTGAAGCAGATGCTCTAACCACACAGGACACCAGAGAGGTGATCCCCATTGATCGGTTTTGTACAAAGGTACTAAAAGATGTAATACCCATGTTTCATACATATGCTAGCCGAATAAGTTCTCAAAAAAGCTGCTAATGAATTTTTGACTAGATGTATAGCACAGAAGTTACTATTCTTGGAGTCACTGTGACCATGACCATTCACCTTCTTATTCATACATCAATAGGCATCTTCCTTGTCTCAAATGCATGCAATGCACAAATTTGTTCAAGGTAAAAGATGTAGAACTCAAGTTATTTTGCAGAAACCATTATTCTTCTTTCAGTCGTGGTGACCCAAACCTATGGCCAATTGATCCCAACATCAATAGGTGCCTTTCTTATCTCATTTTATCCTTCTTTCAGTCCCTGTTGATCTTTGACCTTTTGAACCCAAAGTGATTAGATGTCTTCCTTTTCTCAAATTCAATCTATCAACAAAGTCTGGACAAAGGAGTTGATAAAAAGCTACTGGTTTCATGCAGAAACCATTTCCAATCTGAGTCACTGTGACCCTGACCTTTGATATTTTGATCTCATAATTAGTGGGTTACTTTCTCATCTCAAATGCAAGCCATTTACAAAGTTTGCTCAAAGTATCTGGTACACAAATCAAGTAATTGTGTGGAAATGGTTTTCTTTCATTCAATCCCTGTCACCTTCACCATTACATTTTGAGCCTAAAATTGACAGGCTTTCTTCCTTGCACAAAAGGCAAGCAACTTACAAAGTTTGTTGATGGCAGATGTTAGATAAGCCAAATTACTGTGAAGAAAAAAAAATATGGAAAAGATGAACAAATGAACAGATAGACAATATCACAACATGATGTTATTGTGAAACCCTTAAGGCGGGCATATAAAAATGTAGTGTAAACCTATGCAAGCAGGAAACATACCATGCCTCTGGATGGATTAGTGAATGACGCGCATGGAAATACATTGGCTGCTGGTTGGGATTGCCTTCTGAAATTAGTATAACAAATTTAATTAATTTGTTCACAAACAAGCAGGCCCGGCCCTAGGATGTGCAGGGCCCAAGGCAGCAAACGATGAGCGCGGGGCCCCAAACAACAAAACTGCATTGCGGAAAGGCGCTGGGCCCAAGGCAGTTACCTTGTTCGCCTTGCCCTAAGGCTGGGCCTGCAAACAAGTAAATGTATGTTGACACAAATTAACCATGTGAACTATTTTTATGTTATAGAAATCTAGGCAAACAAAGTAACTGTAACCATCTACATCAATCAGAATAAAAATTTGCAAAAATGATGTTAATTAACTATTTTTCATTGGGTATACTTAATGTGGGCACAGCATAATGTGTTAGCAGATCTGGGTCTTTGCTATTTGTTAGGAGTAATCAGTAGAACAAACATGAACCCTGATCTACCAGCACATCAACTGACTGCAGATTATTGTCTGTTATTTGCAGTTGGAGTTGACTTATAATAGAGTATATATGGTACCAAGTTTCAAGAGTACAAATTTTCAACTAAGACCCAATGAAGAATAGTTTTATGGGAACAACAGGACTACTGACCAAATTCACATACCTTAATACCATAAAAAAGGTCATTTTTCATACAAGTTAACACACACAAAAATCAGTGAATTCACAGCATTTTTGAAACAGGGTTTGCATCATGTAAAAATGTGGATAAATCAATATTGCATCTGAAAATCACATATATACTATGCTCCAGATGCATAAATTAGTCCCATGCCTGTAATGATACCAATTAAGGTTTCTGGGCTGATCTCACTTTTTATTAAAACACTGCAAATATCTGCAACACTGTTTTCTTCATACATTGGTGTATAGTTTATACACTTACTAGTATTTCTCGCACCTGTTAAATCACCATCGGCTGATGAGTTATTTTGGTGAATATGTACATAATATTTCCAGATCAAATCCCATGTTTGATGACTTGTAAATCCATGGGGAATGGTACAACTCTATGTCCTGTGGACATTTTGAATTTCGCACTAGATACAATTTTGCATTTTAATGAAAAAGTGACATCATACCCACAAATCGTCCAACAGGATCAAAACAGATTTTGGGGTTAGATTTATCGGACCAGAGTAAAGGATGCATATCCTAAATATCCTATTTTTACAAATGCCCTCCTCCCATCTAGCCATGAAGTCATGATGTGTTCTTATTAATCTGAAGTAGGAATGTGGCCTTTTTGGACTAATTTTGAGATCACATGCATATTATGGAATCAATGTGATAAAACTTATATTAATGTATTTTCAAACAATTATGAATAATCACCAATCACAGTACAAAACCATTACAAAGCCTTGTTAATAAAATCAGGGTACAAACAGCTGGATGAAACTATCATTCTCCATCCATTCTGTTTTCAGATTACTGCAGAATTTGAACATTTCTCCCATCAGAGTTTGGGGCAAGAAAATCCATAAAAATTGGTACCCCACAAAAATTAGTGAAATCACAGTATTTAAGAATTTCAAATGTGATAACATTTTGGAAGTACTTTTCTACCAATATATCTATAAAGTTTGACATTAACTTTTATTATAAATATGTTCTTATTGAAAAAAAAAACCAATATAAGAAAAAAAAGCCTCAATCACTTCCAAACAAATATCAATAACAGTACATAAATTCTGTCCCTTACATACATCAGTGCACCTAATTTGTTATAGTCTATAATTATACTTTTTAATATCAATGCATCCAATCAAATGTTTCCTCACTATATCTTTCTCCAATGCATCAAATAAATTGTTTCCTCACTATCTCACTGTGCAATGCATTCAATCAAATGTTTCCTCATGATCTCAATGTGCAATGCATCCAATCAAATGTTTCGTCACGATCTCACTGTGCAATGCATCCAATCAAATGTTTCCTCACTATCTCATTGTGCAATGCATCCAATCAAATGTTTCCTCACTATCTTGCTGTGCAATACATCCAATCAAATGTTTCCTTTGTTATGTGTAGGCTCAACAAAAGTAACAAAAGAAAAGAGTGAAGCCAACAAGCTTTGTAAATTTTAACAAAATAATTTATTTCCCTAGAAAACAAGGTAAAAATAGGAAATAGGGCTTACAGTTTGTGAATATAATCCAAAAATTAATCCTAAAATTGAAAAATATAAGTCCTATCACTAAACAGTTCCAACTGAATCCAGGTTCGAATCTCGATGAAATTCCAATATGGAAGGCGATGACGTCAGATGAGGTCGTTGTACTAATGGCAACAATTCCTCGATGAATCACAATTTATAATGTTCTGTTTAAAATTCCAGAATAAATTTCCACTAAACGTCTTTGTCCTAGAATTTTCATAAAGAAAAGCACTTGTTTTGTTTTCAAGAGAATATGAATTATTAAATCCAAAAAAATAGATGAACTTCAGAACAAACTGGCAACAACAATAAAAACCTCTTGAGCCCTCAAGGTTTAAAATACGACTGATCAATCTACTAGCAAAATGGTTGTTTTAAGCCTCGATTTTAGATCACATGGTGGCTCACGTGACAGGGCGACATGATCACTAATCTGAACAGCGCAATAAAAAAATGCCATTTAGCACGTAGCTAGAACAGCCCTATCTAAGACTCAAATTCTCACACTGGAAATAAATTAAAAAAGAAAGGCTATTTACAACTCAGCTAACACATGGGCTGAAAATGACCTTCGTAATAGCCAATCATTTCTGATTAGGCGTTTACAAAATGTCTCAACCAAGGTGAGCTAAAAATACTGATAATGTAATACCTTTTATGTTCCATTCAGGTCAAAACTGAGACTAAATTTACTGGGAAAAATATCAAATCCAGTAAAAATTATCATTACAATAAAATATAATGAAAAAAAAAATTAAAATAAAAAAGAATTTTAAAACTAACACACAAGTAATTTAATTTGTAACACCTCACTATCTCACTGTGCAATGCATCCAATCAAATGTTTCTTCACTATCTCACTCTTCAATGCATCAAATTAAATGTTTCCTCACTATCTCTTTGTCCATTCACAATGAATCATTATAACAGTGTCTCAAGACTGTTATCATTAACTGGTTTACAAACTCTTTCTAAAGCAAAAAAACCCCCCAATACAATCAAGATTGTTTATAATGTTTCACAGGGTACTGGAATTTTTCAAACATTATAAATGAGAAACGTTATAACCATATCATTGTTTCTTCTCTTCAAAATGTTTATGTATTTATCCATTTCAACATACTTGTAATAAACAATTTACACTGGTATGATTACTGTCAGTACTCATGTGTAATGGTAATAATATTTTCAAACAGCACATATTTGCATAAATACATGTTATCATGAAAAAAATGATAAACTAGTTAATTTTACCATCCATATTAAAGTGTCAACATACATAAACATGTACCAGTTGGCAAATAAAAAAAATCACTTTTATGCCAAACTGTCTTTGTTCATTAACTCAGTTGCTTCCTGGTAATCACTAATTTCTCAATATCCTCATATACAACAAATTTACATTTCATCTGCTGGTATCGCAGGTGTGACAGTCACTATCAATTAACATAATCCAAGCAATCAGCGTCCTCACTACCAGACCAAAGTTGGTGCCATGCGCCAAAGCAGAAGGAATATAATCATCATCAGCATCACTAGTAATGCCATCTGTCTGCTCATTAAAGCTGCCTTAACAAAACAGTTTGCAACACAGTCTGTGGAAACATCACGTCATGCACAATAAACCATACTGCTTACAGACAGTACATTTATTTCATGCTCCACTTTTTGCTGTCAAGGTTTACTAGGCATCATTGCATTAGAGCACATTGGGACTCTGACCCTATTCCTGATATTTTTGTATTTGTAGCTTTGTGGTTAACCAGACAATTTTATTTCAGACTAATGAATTTGCAGCCATTTTCACAACACTCTGAATTCAAAATTAACACACAAGAGATTTACTTCAGGCTGTGCTCAGTTAGTCAACACAGAGGTTTAGGGCAATAGCTAAAGGATATTTCTAAATTATTTCATCAAAAGAGTACAAAACAGCAATGAGGAATTTGGCTGGGCAAATTGAAGTCAAACATTTTAACAGAGAAAACAATGTATCCAAGAATATAATAAATAATCTTGTTTTTAGCTTCATTTCCCATTTCTTGACCAATCCTGTTTTTGTATTCCAATCCAAGAAATTTCACAGATATAAAAAAGGTACATAACAGTATAAGACAAACACTCTCATTACGATTCTTACTATTTCTCCCAAAAATTTTTAAGCACCAACTGGATACAGAAGAGAAAGCATGATTCAGTAATGGCTACCTTTGCATGCTATTCACTAATCATACTCAGCTTCATATTTACAGCAAATAAAAAAAGACAAACACAAAATATTTAGTTTAATAAAAGGGTCATATATAGGTATTTATTTAGTTATATTAAAGGGCCATTTCTAGCTATTTATTTAGTTATATAAAACAGATCTAGCTATTTATATAAAAGGGCCATATCTAGCTATTTATTTATTTATACAAAATGGCAATATCTAGCTATTTATTTAGTTACATAAAATGGCAATATCTAGCTATTTATTTAGTTACATACAATGGTAATATCTAGCTATTTATCAAGTTATATAAAAGGGCCATATCTAACTATTTATTTAGTTTGTTCTGACCTTATCTTCTTGTGATATTTCTATTTTTTACTTTAATTCAGTTTAAACCACAAATTATTCATTTTAATCCCTACAACATATTATTTAGATTTTTAACGTAGCTTTAACATTTTTTCAGTCATATCACTACGATGTCTGCAGTGTGGCAGTTTATAGTGATGTCTAGCACTGGGGCATCATGCCGCAGACATGTAACATGCTGTCCCACCCAGTCACATTATCCTGACACCAGGTCGACCAATGCATCTGTAACCACATGTAATAGAAGAAGTGGTGCTGGATTGTCAACGAGAATGGGACAACCTACATGTGCATGAAAGTACATTTCGACCACAGACTGTATAAACAGCTCCAGGTCTTCCACTGAAAAGTAATACATTGGGTACAATGTACAAAAGTTGCACTGCAAAATTTTAAGAACCATGCCAATCTTTTAACGTCAATCCAGGCATGACTGTATCTTGTGGTATGCATGTATAACTCGATTGTCATCAAAGGTAAGAACATTTCTTCAGAGGTTCCTGATGGGCATTTAACAGCAAAGAAACCTCCAATACTTCTAGTTTGTAAAATATCATAGCATTATTATGTTGTTTATTTTCTTGATGCATATTCTGAAATGCCACAAACATGTTTTGATACACAGAGACCATGCCGAGTCCTTATTTGCCATTTAAACTGTCCCTGAATATTGCTTCTTGGAAGTGCATCTGTGGTATGTGCAAAACACAACAGTGTTGTCAAAGTTCCTGACAGAATAAATGACTGCAAATGGTCTTCTATGGGCAGTGAAGGGATTAATGCAGGCATCCACAATACTAATCTTGACAACTCAACTTTGTCAGCCATTGGCACCTGCATCACACCAATTTGGCCATGTCCTTTCGTTGTATGTTTAACATTGTGAACATCTCTGCAAAACCCAAATATATGACTGAGGGAATTGTGCATGAAAACCTCAATGAACCTCCCTGAAATTGTTGTCCATGCTGTTTAAATCCATGATTAAAATTAGGATTTGAAAACGATGCATTTTCTATAGTATTTAGAGCAGCAGAGGGTGCTGCATGGTCCATAGCCTGTAATATATATATAACCTTGCTTATAACTTATATATATATATATATATATATATATATATATACTTGCCTATAGGCTTATAGATAGATAGATAGATAGATGGATATAGTGGTCCCCCTCTTATATGGCCACCCCTTCTGCACCAGGAAAGTGGCCTTATAAGACGGCTGGCCATTCCAAACGGGAACTAAATTTTTTGTGAGAAGTATATGTAATGTACTTAGTAAGAACGCTACATACTTCAAAGCATATAATATCTTCATTTAAAAGTAACATTAATTATTAAAAGGTTCTTCTGGTTATAATAATAGACTTATTTCAACTGAATATACACTGTACATTAATAGTTGTTATTCTTGGTGGAAGCGTGATATGCGAGCGGGTGTTGTTGTCATGCACATTGCAAAACCATTCAAAAACGTTATTTAAATCTTGGTACATACTAAAAATCTCTTTCCATTTGCTCCATTTTCCCAATGCTGCTGAATAACCTCCTTATCAGTTACGACGTTGTTTATTCAAGTCTTTTCAACATAAAATTGTTTTATTTGAGTCTTTTCTACATAAAATTGTTTGGCAAGTCCCCCCTCCCCACCTCACCCGATGTCGTCGAGCAGAATAACCGACTTTCTTCTAAAATAATACACCTCCATTTACATGATGACATGTTAATGTTTGGTAATGATTTATTCTGATGTTGCTAACTGTATGCGATTTAATTATGCAGATGAAACTTTTGTAGAGCGAACGAAATGTCTTCTTTGTAAAGGAAGCAATAAATGTGTTGTCACGTGAGTTTTCGGTCTTCGTCTGGTACCGTTTTGTTCAAGGTTAATTTCTCTGTGTGTGTGCTAATGCACAAAATCTATTTTTAGCCTATGCTGACCCTGTTATGATCTTGACAATTATGTCTGGTTGTAATCATCAAAGAGAATAACTTAACAAATGTGTCAAGCCCAAAACTCGATCATAACATTGCTGGGCCCATTTCCTGTAAACGTCCGTTTTTATATACAATGATATAATATTAATTTTAGTGTTACATGTACTTTAGTCAACACTTCTTTCAGCAACGGAAACTTGACATTGGGAGACATGTATCGACGATAGAGATAATCTGATTACTTACCTTATGTCACGATATGAATTGATTACTGGTTCTGGATACATTTGAAATAAAAAGTGGCCGCTTGTGGGGGGAACATTTTACATTTTTGTACTAATATGCTGGCCGCTGGTCACGTTAGAGGGGTGGCCGTTCTTGAGGGGTACTTTTGAACACAAACTCGTCGGTACCAAGGGATTCTGGCCGTAAGAAGTGGGTGGCCACTGGTCAGGGGGGCCGTTAAAGAGGGGGACTACTGTATATATGTGTGTGTGTGTGTGCACTGCCAGGATTTTATTTAATGGGAGGTGGGGAGTGGCTCCCACTTGTCACCAAAATAAGGGGGGAATTTAACAAAAAGGATGGGAGGAGGAAATGGCTATAGCTCAATATTTACCTAAAACTTCAATATCCATCTCATGTTGTATAAGTATTAATCTGTTAATTTTTTCTGAGCTTAATCTGTTACTTACCTATGTATAAGCACTGTTCTGTTTTGAGACACCATTGCTGAAGGGGCATATACATAGCTAGCTAAGCTGGAACAAGTTTGGAAACTGTTCTTTATGGTTGTTATGTACAATTTTCCACTGTTCACATGTATTATGTTTTGCATACTTCGGCCCCAAAATAGGATTTTTCACTAACATAAGCACTGCTAAAGTTTCACTTTCTTGAATCAGTGCTATCCTGACTGCATTGCCGGATTTAACTTTGTTCCATAACACTGTTTTAGAATTTAAAGTCCATTAATGCCATAGTATTCTTGTTCAGACAGAGGTATTTTGATCAAGTAAATATCTTATTTCCTAATGTCAGTTTTAGGTTCTAATTTATTAAATTTATCTGAATTATTATTGGGCTATATGTAGCTATGCTCAACGTATTTTGAAAGGTGTATTTTTTTAAGAAGAACTATTAACGTTTTTGGATTTACCAGGGTTTCATTATTACATTTTTATGGGTTGTTTTCACGCATAAACCTTAAGATATTACTCGAGGAGCTGATTAAAAATTGAAATCTAAAAATAGCATGTGGTCAAAATTTCCAGAATTTAGAGATCAGTAGTTTTCTGGTTAACAAAAGGGAATTTGCAAACATGTTAAAATTGTAAACACTTTTTATAGTATCTTAAACAAAATAAATGTCATATCCCTACATTTCTTCAAGTGAATTAAGAAGATAGTAAAAACATGCATCCCCATGTTTTTCCTATCTAGGATAATTTGGCAGTAAATCATCCCAACTGTACATAAGAATTCACCTTGAATTGATTTATTCCAAAATAAAAACGTAATCCACGTGAATCAAAGCATATAAATTAGTGTTACTATTTACTGCTTCAATTCTATATGTTCTTGTACCTGAAAATTGAGTAGTATATTAAAATTCAAGACAATACTGAAAACACTCCTCAAGAATACAAAGGGGTCAACCCATGTATATAAGTCCATAGGTTGGTGCTAATAATTGCCAAATGAATAGTCCAGGTGTTTATATCTCTTAAGCTAGTGATCAAATTTATTAAAATTACATATCTAGTGTTTGAAAACTTATGAATTGTTATATTGCGTCTGAATTTGGTAAAAAAGTTGACATACATTTGTAGCTTAATATATTTTCGCGCCTACAAAATGATGTCAGTAACTATGCATGCTACCTCAGTTGGCAAGGCATCTTCCGGTTCTGAAAACTCAATTTCAGGCAAGGCGCATCAGCTACAATTCTCACCTTATCACTTTTCCAGTTCCAATAATCTGATTTACTTCATAGCTTAAAAAATAAATTGTCATTTTTACTATCATCAACCAGTATTTACTATCATCTAAAAATAAGACACACAGGGATTCTGCCATTTGGGGATTTCTAGGTAGCCTGTATTTTAGACACACATTTGTAAAACTTCCTTGATGCATGGTTCAAACAACAACAAAATGCTTTGTCCAGGACCCAATGTGCCAATTAAACTTAGTGAAAATGAAACAGGGTTCATGCATTAATGATGTCAGGGGCATTATGCATGATATCCAATTACTTCCTGTGGATTACAATAATGGTGGAACTGCTAGCATATGACAGAAAATCAAACTATATTTCCAATCATCACACAATGTAACATAACTGACTTGAAAGTAAAATTTTCCATCATATTTTATTTGTAAGCAAAATCTCTAAAACAGACTGCAAATGATACGAAACTAAATGATGCTGTGTACTCTCAGTTCACACTGCATCATGAGCAAGGTGTTCCTACCTTTGGAACAATTTTCAAGGCCCAGGCAGACAAACTGGCAAAAAGTAAGATAATGACTCTGATTTCATGGTAAGCCATGGATTGCTCTGGATATTCCAGTGCAGACCTAGAATAAAACAAAATTCGTTGTTGGGGGAGATATACTTGGCAAATCAGGCAGTGAAATGTGAACTAATGTTTGTCAAGAGTGTCACAAATTGCAAATATTATCATGTTCTCATTTGTATTTTTGTTTTAAAGACTTTTTTTAGACCCATTAAGTTCATATTTGGTAATGATTAACCTCTGTGAATTAATATTTTGCATTCTACTGTAATTAAATCTATTTATCTAACTATCCATTCATCTATCAACTACTGACAGAAGAATTAAAAAAATTGAAAATAACACAATGTTTTACATTGTTATTTCTCAAAATGAATATCAATCTTTTTTAAAATGAAATCTTGTTTAATTTTGAATAAATGATATAACAAGAATATATACAATCCAACACAAAAAGCAGTGAGGTAACACACAGTGTTTAGTGGTACATGTGTTAAGTGTAAGGAAACCATGAAGAATAATGCTTATAATGATCTCTTCCATATAGTTTATTTGGAAATTAAAGGTAAGTTATGAAGAAAAACAAACTATACCACTATAAAGCAACATTTATTAACAGTTAATTTAAACACAATAATAAAATGGGTATTCAACAATGTAACCTGTACCCCTACACCATTTTCACCACCCTCCATCAATTTCCATCATATTATTAGTTCTTTTAAAGGTCCCTCTGTACTTTGTGCCCTCGCTTATTGAATGATCAATGTTTCTGGACCCGATATGAATAAGTTATCGAGAGAGTAATGTACTATTCCATGGTTTATTATATACATATCCATACATGATATAGTGTAATAGTAAGCATACAGAGTCTTGGAAAAATCTCTCAAATATTTGCAAGCACTTCCACCAGACTATAATTTCAGTAGCTTTCACAATGGTGAGGATCCATTTGGCTGGTTCTTGTGTAAAGACAAGAAATTTAAAACTTTGCTTTGAGATTTTAGGCACAACATAATTATATATTTCTTGATTAAGTCTATTTTTACTTTGCAGGGCTGATCAAATTTTGTTTTCACCCAGCTGCCCAGGACAAGAAGTTTTATAAAATTCACTTGTCCCACGTAACTTTTCACTTTATTCACAAATTTTAATCACTTGCCTAGATCTGATGAGATGTATGCACTTTAATCCATAGAAATAATGAATGAAATAATGTACAACATAATTATATATAAAAAGAAAGCGATTTTTAAAAATATTGGTTGATACTACATTTTTGGTAACTTCATGCATATATGTTTTGGCTGCTGGATTTGACAAAAATGTCAAGGTACATGTCTGCCAACAGAACCAGCACTAAGCCAATGGTTGATAGCTGTGTCTGAGTTGAAATCCTGAAGCTCTGGTCCATTCATGGAAATATTCATTTGAATTTGTAAAGCTTCTTGGTTTAAAGAATTCTTTAATAAAGTCTTGATTAAGTTCATTGAACTAAATCCTCATTCACAACTTGGCATTAGATGGGTTTACAACAAACATGATTTCTAACAGTTTGCATAACAGACCAAGTGATAGTTCAGTGTTCCACGAATTTCATCAGGTGGTTCCAGTGACTGCTTGTATGCCATCTTCACTTTGAACTCTAAATACTGCTGATGAATGGCTTGACGGTCTTCCGTTTTGAAAATAACTTCAATATGATTGATTAGAACTCACAAGTCATCCTGC
Organism: Megalonaias nervosa; assembly: GCA_016617855.1. Lineage (NCBI taxonomy): Eukaryota > Metazoa > Mollusca > Bivalvia > Unionida > Unionidae > Megalonaias > Megalonaias nervosa. The sequence continues at coordinate 96,275 of JAECUM010006110.1, forward strand.
CCACTATTTCATCTGAGCTGCTGACAAATACACTAGTTGAATTTCCAACCTGTGCCAGGAATCAGTATCTTGGACAGGTTTGAATGTCAATAAATCAATATCGAAAGATCAATATAAATTGACCAATATCGATAGATATTCAAAACTGTCCAAGACCTTGATCTTATAAACCTACATTCGAAGTTTGATCCATATCAGATCCTAAACTTGTCCTCCAGAGTGATAAGATGCAAATGCTGACAGACAAATGGACGCAGGGTCACACCAAAAACCCACTTGACCTTACAGGAGGTGAGATAAAATTGGGCTGGATGCTGAAGGATCTAATGTGAATCTGAGATAACCACTCACACTGTCTTAAACTATATGATAATCTCACAAAGAAGAAATTCATTTTGAAACACTGTCGTATAATCAACCGTTCTGTTGTGTAAATGTTTACAATGTTTCTTTAATGATAACTTGACTTACGCATGACAAAGACAATCTCATGGTCATGGAAAATTTCAGGTTGGTTTTCTGCATTATCACATAGACCACGCAATCTGTGAATGAGTACATCTTTGGATGTGTCAAGGACACTCCCTTGTAGGAAGTTCTCAATTAGAGGTGCAACCCTGCTGCTCAGGACTTGACCCATAGGACCAGTTGAATCCATTTTCTAAGTTGGAATCTGTTTACTATGATCTGAAATAATGTGGGAGAACATAATAGATTATTACATTGACTGTTGCTGTTACTATTGATTTAAACTAAAAGAGAAATGAAAATGGCAGCAGTTCAAAACAGAATACCAGTACATAATAAAATATGTTAAGATTAATAGTTTCATTCTTTCCCCTACAATGCCTTATTAATGGAAACAGGTAAAATCCTTAAACAAATAATCAGAAGGAAAAAACCTTATAAAACATGAGGCCCATGTGGGTCCAATATCACTCACTTAATATGTCAGCTTGTGAATGCAAATTTATATAAGTTCCTAAACCAAATTCTTTTCTTGCACATAACTAAATATGTAAAGAAATTATTATATATATTTACTGGTCTGCATCAGAGATGAATTTGGTTGGTCAACTTTGAGGCTATATTGCACTATTTGTAAATTTCTGCAGAGCTTTTTTCTTTAATAAAAACCTCTTCATCCACAAAATTGTAGTTAAAAATGGTAGTTTACTAGCTAGTCTTATAAATAATCATGTTGTAATATTATCAACTCATAGGTTTTCTTGGTATATGGCTATTTTATGTTTTTATTCAGTTTCAATTACAAATCATTCATCATATTCCTAAACATGAATTTTTTTGTTCTTTTTTTATGACATATTATTTTGTCAGTTTTATAACCTGTTCTACTGAACTTTATAAATCTTGTATTCTAAAATTCAACTGATTTCCTGTTTCACATTGTTTCTGCAAGGGGACATAACCCCAAACCTTTTCTAAATAGTCCTCTATGAAAAAACAGTAATTGCATGTAGTGTATCATGTGTGTGTACATGGTTTTAATATGGAATTACTATAATTTAATCTCATAACATTCCACAAAGCTATAAACAATAATCCAACTCGTCTGAGATCTTGATGATACTCCACAAAGCTATAAACAATAATCTAACTCGTCTGAGATCTTGATGATACTCAGCTCTATCACAATCTGATTATAAATAAGGTTTGCAGCCAGTCTGATACAAGATCACCTTATTAATATGCAGGGATGTTGCTCACAATTTAGCCTATTCATGATCTTCAATCTTATTAAAGTCAGATTTCAACCGTCCATTGTAAAGATCTGACAGTGACCACTTAGGGATCATGTTCTGGTAACCTATGTTATTATCATAATCACTTATTTTATCAGCCTGTCAGATGGAATCTTATATCTTCACCTTTGGGAGACTAAGCAGTATGGTTGAAGAGCATCATTGTGTGCCTACTCATTTGATTCACTTTCAGATTTCTGAAATCTGCACTGCCATTGGCAAATTCAAAGGTCACCAGAATGTGACCATTAAGCTGTCGCTGTCAGATCATCACACAGGACAGAAGAAATCTGATTTCAACGTATTAAAATTATAGCCTCTACAGCAGGGCTCTCAACAGAATATCAGGATGGGGAATCCTGGACTCTTCACGCATGAACTCAGGAGTCCCCAGCACATTTCTAAGAGTCCTTGACATAAACTTGAGAGTCCCTCATTTTCAAAAGGATAGAAAGGAAAATCAAAAAGCACATGCTCATAATTTTACATTTTATGACTGAATTCTTAACCATTTAATTCTTATTATCGCATTAATAAGAAAATATTTTTCAGCAAATGGAAAGGATTGTTTAAACATTATACATGTAAATTTATAATATTGTTACCCCAACTAAAACACAAAAAACAAAAATAAACCACAAGAATAAAATTTTCAACAATTAGTTTCATTCTGAAGAATGACCACTTAGAACATGTAGAATGCAGTAGCATTTCCATTCCCACCAAAGAAACTAACATTAGCAAACATCTGGTATTACACTACACCATATATATGAACATAAATTACCGTCATTAAATGAAACAAAGGAATGAAAAAAATATACCAAGCAGCACATGTGCCAAGAAACTACTTCCATATAAATATGTGAATAGTTAAACAGTGTTAAATGCCCAAGAGTTGACCCTAAAGAATGTGTGATATAATTTGGGCTTGATAGAAAAGATGAATTAATCTTGGTACAAGTATGGTACCTAAATACATGTAGCTTGTGACTCCAGATATGAACTGTTACTCAAAAATGAAACTTCTGCCTATTTACTTTTTTCCTTTTGTTGACGTAAGTGTCACATACCTGTCAACTTTTCAACAGCGATACAGGGAATGTGAATAGAATAAAAAATAGGGAGATTGGGACCTAAAATCGGGAGATTTTTCCACAGCATCTATTGAGCACTGGTTTCACTAAATACATGTATTGACCAATTTTCTGGTCCAATTCACATGAAATTCTCCAAGGATATGCCATTTCTCCCTGTGACACTCCCTCTTTTCCCCTGGACATGACCCCTTTTCATATTCTGGTCAGATGTGGCTAGATTGTGCAATAAACCATTCTCAGAATGTATTCATGTATTCATGTGACCCTGGGTCAACGAATCCAAAATGAGGCTAAGCTAGGCACCAGCTTAAAGATTTTTTAGAATCAGGGGACCAAATTATGGCAGATAAAGGTTTTGTTAAAATTAAACAGAAAATTATTTTAATAAACAGATTAACAGAATATCCCATACATAAAATGACAAAATTTTATATTGTTTAGACACGATTCTTCCCTATTATGTTTACTTTATCTAATGTCTGCATTTACATATTGGGTGTTAAAATTCATCCATCTACCAACACCACAAAAATAATATTAATTATAAACAATGAAGAAGTTCACATAAATAAGGGACCAATTTGTGTGTTTGGGGGCAGGGTGGTTTGACTTTTTTTAATATATATATATATATATATGAATGAATGGCTTTCAAACAGCTTTGAACAAATAATCCTGCTGTTTTGTGGGTAAATATATAACTGCCAGTGTGTTATTGAAACAAAAAAAATGTGTTCGTATGAATAAAATCGTACATCCATATTGTCAGTTGACAAATGATTCAGAAAAGAAAAAATATATCATTTAAAGGGAAAATCCCAGTCCCTCCCACCCCCAGGCACTAAAAGCAGCAAGCACCATTGCAACAACCAGGTTGTGCACTTCTGATACAAATTAAAATGCAATCATACCGACATGTACCCAAAACTATTTGAAGCACACCACAAAGTCTCTACTGGATTGGGGGGGGGGGCATGGTTGGTTAAAAGGGCAGTTTGTGTCATTATGCACATTTTGTAAATGTTTTATTCTGACTGCGTGTTTTGACCATAGTATTGATTGATCATAGCTGTACATTTAAACCATACCTAATCAGAAACAAAATTCATGCTTTAAATAGTTTCTTTTCTCCATCATTAACTTGTATTTTGTGTGCTGTAGAGAAAAAGGACACTCAAGATAGGACATAAATCAACTTACGTTTAAAAGAACGGACATATCAAGTAAGTTTTCGTCATTATAATATATACAGTGGTAATTCTATAATATAAAATATTCTTATGCAAAAGGAAACAATCTCTATAAAATACATTACATCCATTACAGCTGCGATCAATATAATATATTCTCTCACAAAAGGAATCTACATAATATATTATATGCAGTATAGTCGCAATCTGCCTAGCTTAGCCTCGTTTTCATGATACATTAATATTCATGAGGATCTCATTAAGAATGGTCTATAGTTAAAGTTTAGACTAAAGTAAACAAGCAATAAAGCCAGTGTGACTAATTAACAGTTAATCCTTATCATTGCATTTCTCTTGTGAAAAGGACTGCCCCTCCAACATACTTCAAAGAAACCATGCTCTACAGTGTGTGTATGTAAATAGCAGCAACTGATTGGCAAATAAACAATGGCCTATTTTGTTGTAACTAATGGTACCTAATGTGTGTATGAATATATGTTAACAGATCAAATTTGCAGTCTCCAGCTACAATACATATGGTAACTATTTCCCCCAATGTTTTATATCCTACCTTGTTTCCTTAGGGTAAATTCATACGACATTTAACACTGTTTACTTCTAATAAAATATTTATTCTGAATTAGTCCAGGGGGAGGGGGAGGGTACATATTCTGCAGATATATTTTTTCATTCCTTCTTTTAATTTAATGATGGTTATTAACAATTATATTTACAATATAGGAATGGTTTACAGTTTCTTTTGTGGGAATGTAGATGCATTTTGCTTGTAGAGAAAACTGTACAGCATTCAGTGATCGAAACTAATTGGTGACAATTTTATTCATATATTTTTTGACTTTATTATTGTTGTAGGATTAAAAAAATTTTTTTAAATTTATGTGAATAATGTTTAAACATTTTATTTACTAAAGAAAATTTTTTTGTGTGATATTAATTATTTTGTCACAACAATATTCACAGGTGATAAAACAGAACATGGCTTCTGTTGACTGCATACAATATATCTATTGATGTAGGATCCTTTTCAGAGAAATGAAAATTGACAGACATAAATGTTATAATCAGGAGTTCTCAGCAAACAAATCAAGAGATACCATATTATGAGATCAGAGGTACTGGTAGGCAAAGAAAGACTCCAAAATCAGGAGGTTTTTCTCCCGACATGAGAGTTGACAGGTACGGTGTCATTTTCATCACAAGTCCATTTCCCAAAAAATGAAAACATTTTGCAGATTCATTTTTTACTAATCATTCTATTCTGCACTCTTTTAAAAAGTCTTGCCTAATACTGTAGTACACTATAGAAATCACAGACGCTTAGCAGATGCTTAGCAGTTATTATTATTATTGCATGTCAATGATTAGACGATACTGTCCAAAATCAAACTCCAAAAACACTTTGCTTACTTTCATGATTTATATTCACATCACCAATTTTATTTAAACAACAACAAAATATGGCAATATTTATTTTTCCAATCAATCACAGGTACTTACATACTTGGGTGGCCTAGTGGTTCGATCATCCGCCTCATATGAGGGAGGTCGCAGGTTCGAACCCCAGCCAAGTCATACCTGAGACTTATAAAAATGGTACTAACAGCTGCCTTGCTAGGCACTCAGCATCAAGAGGTTAGTGTTAGGACTGGTCGACTTGGTGTCAGGATAATGTGACTGGGTGGAACATGATGCTACATGTCTGCGGGATGATGCCCCAGTGCTAGACATTATTATAAACTGCCACAGTGCAGGCATCATAGTGATATGACTAGGCCAGGGTTTGAACCTGAGACCTCCTGCATCTGAGGTGGACACTCTAACCACTAGGCCACCAGAGCAGTCAACTGGAGGTCTAGAACACAAAACAACATATACCCAGTCTGATGTTTCAGTCCACTTCTGACAATCAGATATGTATTTTACAAACACAGAATTCTAGTTTAAAATTATGTATATTTAATTTGCATTGTGTGTTGGCATTTGTCCATGATTATATGTTATGTTATATGTTTAATCTGTATTGTGTGATTGACCTTCTCTATTACTGCAGGCAGGAGTTTATGGCCAATAATACATATCATTATTCTGTAAACAATATATTACGTTGCTAATATTTGTCTGTGAGTTTAGATTATATATTATGATTACAATTATTTGGAGGAAAACGTGTTTGCTAGGTTTGAGTTCTAGATACAGCCTTATTCTGACCTTGGAATTTTCAAAAAACAAATTTTGTTTACAGTTTGATGGAAAATGCCATTATAAATGATGTAGTTCCAGGGCATTTTGTTTTATGGTAAGTTAGGTGACAACCTGGTGTCAACAAGTTTGAAGTAAACATAATTATTTATTCCTATCTTAACATCAGTCTTTAGAGGAATCAATTTTAGTTGTGTTTCACTTGTTATGTATATTTAATTTGCATTGTTTTTCTTAAAAAAAGTTGTATTATTTCAACATATGCTACTGATAATGTAACATTGTATGTTGGACTTGATCTTGTCCAAAACCAAGTTCATTTTCTACTTGACCTCAATCATTGATGGGTTTTTTTTAATTATGTAAAGAACTAATACACAGCTACAATACTCTCTATGTGTATGGGTTTAATATTAGGGTCATTATTAATAGTAGTAACCATATTTATTTGGATCCGGGTCTAGGTTATAGGCCTATAAATATACCTGGCCTACCTGATATATTCCACATTCTATATTTTAGAGATGCACCATAATACCAGTATGCCACAGTATCTTTTCCAGCGGTATGTACCATGGTACTTTTCACTGTACCCATACATCAGTAGTTTCCATATGGAATGTACAGAATTTCCTGAGGAAACATGTTATGACTTTATTAATATTAACAGCATGTTTTCATTATTCATGATAAAATAGTTCAAAAAGTTATCTTTATTTTTACAAAACAGTTGTATCTGTTGCAAATTAATAGTGAATATTACAAATATAATTATATTTATGATTCTTTAATATCATGTTTGACATATGTCACATATGCCAAAGTGGTGGCCAAATGGAATGTTGTGAAACATAATTGGTTGAAATCCAAATTTTGGAAAAATATTCAGACTAAAAGATCACATAAAAACCCAGCATAACAACATGCAATTTTTTTCAGTTATTTACTAATGTATGTGAATGTGTTAAGTGTATTTTTTCCTTGGTATGACTGTGAATCATCCCATGATTTTCAGAAGCGCACTTGTTTTCTGTTTGAACTTTATGTAACTTCTCACGTCCACTGAAGATTTTCCCATTTGTTAAGTAAGCATTTTATGTTAACTGGCCATCTCTGAGTAGTATCTTCCTGGGTGATGGCATCCCGCTCCAATTTTCCCTCCCTATTATATCAATAGTGATGCTCAACAATTGTAGGTCATAGTTTTAAAAAAAATCCTTATCATGACTCGAGGTCAAGTAGAGGACTATATAATCTTGTTTTTCTAAAAATTATTCATTCGTGCTTTAGGATCTTAGCAGAATCAATTGCATTATTGTTGTGTCCATAAGTTCATTTGTGTTGTAATTTGTTTATTTAAATTATTTATTCACTGGAAATACAAAGTGCTCTTCAAAAATAACATTTTTGGAAATAAAGACTTGAATTTATAGTGAAATTTCAAATAAGGACTTAATTCTTGGATTGTATTATTGTGATCCAACAAAAGACTGTTGGCACATCACAACTGTACAGGCCACAACAGGCACATGGATACTTAATGCATTGGATTTAATTTGGATTTCCACTAAAGTTTATTCAGAACATTAATCATTAGGACTTGTGTTTGTAATTCTAGGATCATTTGGAATTTAATTTGCAATAATTAAGTTCATTTTTTTAAAAATTTTCACATTGTAATCTAGGGAAACAATTTATTTGTTGAATTTTACAACACTCATTGCTTTCCACTTTTTTTTTCAATTACTTATTTTAAGATCACAGAGTCGTAATACAGTTATTATTTGACAGGATTTATTTACTTAAATTATTCACTGGAATTACAAAGTACTCAATAATACTTTCAGATTTAATCACTATTTTGGGATTATTTTAAGTTCATGTAGTGAAATTTCAGATTATATTGTTATTTTTTAAGATTGTTAGCATATCAACACTATTTCAGGCTATTAGTACATCAACAAATTTTAAATTGGAATTTATTCAGAACACAACTGGAATTCATTTGGAATACTTTATACTTTTGGACCTGTGATAGATCCTTTAGGACTATTTGGGATTTAATTCCCAATTTTGTAAGTTCTTATTAAATTTTCAATTTGTATTCTTGGGAAATAAATTATTTGTTGAATTTACAGCACTGGTTGGTTTTCACTCCTTTCTGTTACTAAGTTCGAGACCACAGAGCCAAAGCAAAATAGAGTAGTAACCTTGACTTTAATTGGGCTTGAATATTCTCAGTTCATACGAGTGGCAGGAGACACTAATATTCCCATTTTTTTACAATTTATCATGAACTTCCTAGTGCCTAAAAAAAAATCACATTTGACTAGCTTCTTGGAGCAACTTACATGACTGACATCTCCAAAATTTTAGGAATACTACATTAAGTTTCTTGATATAATTTCCCTAAAAAGTAACAATTTTGCATTCTCTAAGTGTCATTAAGGTTGCTCTGTAATATTAATGTTTTTTGCTTGCATGTGAGCTTGCCAGTAACTTCTCATTGGTAAGTGGTTCTTCACCCACCAAATACACTGGCCACATGTAAAGACTACTCTGTGCTGAAAAATAGTGTTAAACCCCACAAAACCAAAGCAAACCTGGCAAAAGCATCAGAACAAGTGATATAATACACAAATTTTCCGACAAGGGGTAGTCTGGTTGAAAGGATGCTTTGAGGAGTAAAAAAAAATATATCAATGTCACCAGGGATACAATAGATTACAGGAGTCTGACGTTTTATCAATAAAGTACGACAAAATCTCTGACAACACAAAATCACCTAATCAGTATTATCAATGAACACAAGGAGTGCAAGCATGACCACAACCCTCTGCTCAATTCGATTTTTCTCACACGTCTTTTATCGCTTCAGAATCTCAAGAAGACTGAAAAACTACACATATCCATTCAAAAAACAGTAACGTACCAACACATAACTCTCAGACAACAATCGCATGAATCCAATCCGGCAAATTAACCTTTATTTTCACCATTACGGTCACAAACCCTTCCTAGCAGAATGCGTAAGGCAAAAGTAGCCCATTCTATCCGTTTCTACCCTGCAGTAAATATGCGTTTGGGTCTAATAATCATCCTGAACATGGCGCAGAATCGCAGCCGATCAAACGCATTTTTAAATCTACCTGGTTCAGCATCAGTTTAGGCTTTAATATTTGAAGTATGATGATGTCATCAACTGTTATTTCTACTATCCGACTTTAACTACATATTTCTATTCTGGAAATTTATATAAAATTATCAAATGATACAATCTGAAATAAAACACAAGTTAAACATTTTATCTTGTGAAATTATTTTCATGACGTTATTCAGCCAGTGGTAGAATGGGTTACATCCGCCATATGCATTCTGCTAGGAAGGGTTGTAACCATAATGGTGAAAATAAAGGTTAATTCGCCGGATTGGATTCATGCGATGGTCGTCCGAGAGTTATGCGTTGGTACGTTACTGTCTTTTGAATGGATATGTGTAGTTTTTCAGTCTTCTTGTGATTCTGAAGCGATAAAAGACGCGTGAGAAAAGTCGAATCCAGTGGAGGGTTGTGGTCACGCTTGCACTCCTTGTGTTCATTGATAATACCGATAAGGTGATTTCATGTTGTCAGAGATTTCGTCGTACTTTATTGATAAAACGTCAGACTCCTGTGAACAGATCAAGCACAGAGAGAGAGAGAGAGAGAGAGAGAGAGAGAGAGAGAGAGAGTTGTATGCAACAACTCTACAAACAACAGTAGAATAAATAAATCTAACGCTGTACAAAACCGAAAAGTCCAATTTCCTCAGACAGTGGGGGCTGCCATTTTAAATATCGCTCTAATATTTTGTTTGTTTCCGGTCTGCAGTGGAAACAACGGTGGTAAAGCGATGAATCCGGAAAACAAAAGAAATACCATCAACCGCGGAGTTCATGAGAGAGAGAGAGAGAGAGAGAGAGAGAGAGAGAGAGAGAGAGAGAGAGGTACAAGCAGTAACATGAGCTCTTACGAGCTCTTACAAACAACTGTAACTTATTTACAAACATACATATAAGAATATAAAATGCATATAGATGATAGCATGCTATGGCAACGATTACATGCAAGGAAAATATTATCGATAAGTAACTGAAATTAATTAGTCTTAGTACACCAAATTAACATATCCATAACTTCTAGTACTCTCTGCCACTTTACTTTACTTTAAGAGAGAATACATCAAATTAGTGGAATTAGGCCGATAAATTGGCCCCTCACCCGTGATGATATTGATTGGCGAGTTTATTTATCGGACTATAGTGGAAAGTGCTCAAGAAGAAGAAGAAGAAGAAGAAGAAGAAGAAAGAAAGAAAGAAAGAAAAAGAAAGAAAGAAAGAAAGAAAGAAATCCCTGCCTATGTATAGACCGAGTTGTTCAAATCGATGAGGAAAAACAAATTAAATATTCGTCGCTTTCTAATTTTCTTCCTAGCAGTTGTTATTTTACTTGTAAATAAGTTAGAGGATATACTTCGATATATTTCATACTCTATCAATCCATTAGTTGGGAGGATATACTTCGATATATTTCATACTCTATCAATCCATTGATTGGGGACGATATACTTCGGTATATTTCATACTCAGTCAATCTATTGGATGGGAAGTTAGAGGATATACTTCGGTGTATTTGATAATCAATCTATTGGGTGGGAATTTAGAGGATATACTTCGGTATATTTCATACTCATATCAATCCATTGGTTGTGAATGTATAATTTAAAACTAGAAAAAGGCTATTTATTCAAAACATGCATAATATATAAAGTTAAATGATTTAGACGCATGGTATATAATATACAAATTTTATTTCCCGTGGCTAATTTTACATGAGGCAGACAAGGCAGTTACCTTCGATTGCAAAATTCAGAGAGTAGAAGATTTTAAAGTGTGATAATCTGACTCCGTTTAAATTTGTAATTTATTTCGTAAAAAAAGAAAAAGAAATAAGCTTCAGTTACAGTTTTGTCGTTATTTAAGTGCGTAAAGGTCTATTAAGGCTGGAAGAGAAGAGATTTACGGTGTCTAGGGGCGGCAAAATCGTAAATCCGTCAATGTGTTTCCACATTGTAAACGGAAATATTGGATAGACAGTAAATGGTTGGAAGAAAGGAGAACAAGAAAAAAAATATGACATTGTTTTACTCAGTTTACATACTCCCAAATGTAATATCAGTAGTGAAGGGGGGGGGGGGCGATATACGGACAATGGGAATTAACATTACAAAGACACTCCCCCTGGGGGGATTATACAGACAAGGAATAGACGGACAAAAGGTTGGACATGTGTACGGACAAGGGAATTTGAACATAGGAAATGTATTGGATCTGTATATGGGCAATAGGAATTGAACAGGGGTGACGTCACGGTACTGGCTATGGGGAAACAATGGCAACAATGTTGCAAGTAGCTGACCTCAATCGAGCGGAACAGTGTGGCAAGGGGCTGACCTGAATACGCGCTACTCAAAGGACAAATAGAGACATAGACATAGAGAGGTAGATGGGTTAGAGACATAGACATACATAGATTTATGGACATAAATCTATCACACATAAAATGGACTAAAATAATTTTAGGCAAGAGAGAATAGGCATCTTTTCTATATAGGTGAGGGCCCTGAAATGGGCCATTGTTTTAATTAAGACTCGCTACAGACAGCCTTGTCTCTCCACATAGATTCTTCGTTTCCAAAGGGCTGTCTCCGTGATCTGGGTAATTGCCCATGATGATTTGACATACATGGGATAGTCCGGGAGGAACAGCAGGGTAGACGATTATAGTCCACATCTTGTGACGAGAACAGGTGAATGGAATGAGGTGAACCGCGGTTATTTGTAGTGGAAGAGCGGATCGAAACGATTGAGTTCTTTCACCAATCCTAACACGCGTTACAAAATTCAGTCACAGTGTGGCGTCTGTCTTCCAATCCGAAGAGAGCTACCTGTGACGTCACATTCCCTCTATGGGTGCGCTAACGTCTGTGCGCAGCGAATCAATGCGACATTGTTAGAACGTGAGGGAAACTACGAAGACAATGAATAAATAAATAACAACTCCTATGAATTTGACTATGAAGCCAGTCCCTACACGAATATAAAGAACATACATAACAAACAACACACGCATATAGCATACATGGGACAATATAGATCTATGGCAAAGATCACTTAAATAAATAAACTCTGGAACCAGACCGGGTTTCAGAGTAGTATACAAATATGAATAAGGAGGTGTACAAACCCTAAATCAAAATTATATAAAATCGAAATTTATAATTAAAAAAAATCAATACAAACAAACACTATCATATTGGGGGAAACAAAAATTCATAAAATCCATTCAGTTTAGACAATAGGGGGTTCCTCATATGATGTTAATCTGAGAGGAACCACACCAATAAAGAAGACAATGAATTGGGGTGCACCGGTTGTGGAGACCAGAAATGATGGCATAGCAGCGGCTACTAAAGTAAACAAAGTCCTACTTCCAGAAGAGAACGATTTTAATTGGGATTTAGTGGATTTTCTCCCTTCTTCACAAGAATTTGTTCTTGTAGCAGCACCTTCGCAGACTTCTCCTTCCTTACCGTATGTCCAGGATTCTTAACAGAGACAGAAAGATGAATTTGAGAAACTTTTACAACCGCAGAAAGAAGCAGAACAAGCCTTTCTCATTCAACAGCAACAGCGAGAAGAAGAGGCAAGAAGAAAACGACAGGAAGAAGAAGAAGCAGAGAAGAGACAAGGTCTAGGAGAGAAGGAGGACAGTGAAAGTCAAACAGTGACGGTACTCTTAGACATTTTGGCATAGTTAAGGAGTCTGAAACAAATGTATCAGACTTGTTTAATACGACCCAAGAGAGAAAGACCTTCCCGAGAGAAACAGTCCAACCCCGTCAACACACCTACTACGCCTGAGATACCAACACTAGTGATTTCTACCAAATCATCGACAGGAGAAGGTCCAGAAGTAAGTGTTGGTCGTGGCAAATGGATAAGGAAGTTACAGCTCATTGCTTCCCGTTCCTGAGTTTGTTTTTTAAAAAAAATATAAAACAAACACCCAACGGCCCTTTTCAGGGCCACCCACCTCTCTCGAAAAGAGACTACTCAATGTTTGCCAAAATCAAATAAAACTCAAATCCCGTTTTTCCCCATGATGAACGTGTGGGAGTATTATAAAAATCAAACCGAAGAGACACTTACGTTTTTCTTTCTGGTATATTATCTGGTACAAATTTACAATCCAATTTCACAACACATCACTTTAAACAGTTCATAGATTTCTTTGTCTCTTCACTCTCTCCGTTTTTGGAATTTCTTCACTGTCACAGTTTTCCCTCTTTTTCCTCACTTTTTTCTCGTCTTCTTTTCTTCTCTCTCTGTACGTGTCTGGGTTCTTCCTTTTCGGAGGGTACCTCTTCTTCCTGTTTGGAACCCTCTCTTTCTCCTTCTCCTTTTGTTTCTTAGGGCAGTCTGAAGACCAATGTCCTTTCTGTTGACAATGATAACAGGTATCTTGACCTTTGTCTCTTCTGACACCTATCTTGCTTTGACGTTATGGACATTCTGAAGACCAGTGCCCTTTCTTCTGACAGATATAGCAAGTATCTTGACTTTTATCTCGAAAGGAGGGGGAGTAGTCAGTCGGCTTCTCTGAAGAAAACCTTCTTATGACACCTCGCAAAACTCGGGTCAGAAGTTCGATCTGTGTTGGCTCTTCCATCTTTCTGGTAGGATTGAGAGTGAAATGAATACTTTGATGGAAGACACTGACTCTTTATACAGGGAATACACTGGCCTTACATTATATAGGGGACCATGGCGTTTCAAATGTAGCCATTTGACCTTTTGCAATCAAGATGAAACGATCGCAACATTTCGTGGAGAAAGGAGAAGAAAGTAAGAGGCAGAAACGTGATCTATCTCCTCGCACTGAAGTCTTGGCTCAAATCCATGCCAGCGATTTTGAAGATGACACGAGTGAGCCAGAATCCAGACCCAGAGAGTCTACACCAAACCAAAGTCTACCACCACCACTAAACCCTGAAGAGTACTACCACATTCGAGAGACGGATAAAGGTTCCTCTAGAAAATTTAGAACCACGGCTTAATGTACACGGTGAAATTTAAAGATTTCAAGTCAGACGTACCGCTGGAGAAAACAGATGGGTTCATCACCGATGTGTGGGATTTTTTGTTAACCACACTGAAACGGTAATGTCGAGCCAAAGAAGACGATTGCTTGAGACTTTCCATTTATCCATTTGAAGTCACCTGTTTGGATCGAGTTTAGCAGCCCAGCAGAATTGACACCTTCCAAAGTCATCCACAAGATTCAACAAGTACAGCAATCTAACGACAATTTTCACATCACCGATGGAAAAGCGACACTGTACATGACCCACGTTTCTCTTCCCAAAGGGACTGAACAACGCAGAAAAGTGTTATTGGTGAACGACCTTCGCAACATCAAGCAGAATTCCTGTTAACAGCAAGCTGGCATATCTAAAGATACTGCCTATGGCATTCCTGAAATGCAAAAACTACAAGACTTCTTGGCTCCACGCTACACCTTGAAAGTACAAACTCAAGAAGAGCATGGACCTCTGTTGTTTCGAGGCAAAGATTTCAAAGACGGAAAATACATTCCCGTCTATCATCAGGATGAACATTTCGATGCCATTACCAGTATCACTTCGTTCTTGGGATACAGTTATTGTTGTGAGAAATACGACTATGGCTATAACAATCGAGAGCAACACAACCATTGTGGATCGAAATGCTCAGGATGTTTGGCCTCTAAAAAGCGTATAACGAAGGACAACAACGAGTGCATTGCCATGCTTGTCAGCGCACTTTTGTCAGCCCTACGTGTTACCAAAAACATCTTAAGACGCAAGGTTCACAGCGGAAAAGTGCTTGCCAACTCCTGTGATTGTGCCTTACTTGTGGACAGGTTATACGTAGCAATAATGCCAATGCACATATTTGTCCAGGAAAGAAACGATGTCACATTTGTCACCAAATCGTGGACTTGGAACACGAATGCTACCATCAAAAATAACAGCCCCAACAGGAGGAAGAGGAAGATACCACAAGAAAGGGAATTTCATCTTTTTCGATTTCGAATGCATGCAAGAGAGTGGCATTCAAATTCCTAATTTCTGCGTTGCTCATTGAGCGTGCGAAAAGTGCATCCAAGAACCGATCTTTTGCCATTTCCCGCACTGTAGCAAGATTCCTGGAGGATGTGATAAAAATCTTTCGAGGGACTAACACTCTGGTATATTTTGCCCAATGGATCTTAGACCCTCTCGACGAGACATGGAGCCAAGAGGACGTAGAACATTACGGAGATTATCATCGCTATGCCACAATTTCTCGGGATACAATGGACAGTTTCTCTTGAAATACTATTCGGAACAAAGCACAGAACGTCCTAAAGTGACTTTGAACGGAACCAAAACCATTTCCATGGAAGTGGGACAAGTGCAGTTTAAAGTTTCGATGAATTACTTGGCCATGCCGTTGAGTCGAATGCCTAAAAGATTTGGAATAACAGAAATGACCAAAGGCTATTTCAATACCGAAGCTAATCAACACGCTGTCCTATCACATTTGCCTGATGCTCACTACTACGACCCCGACTACATGAGTACTGAACAACGAGAAGCTTTCTAGGCTTGGTACCACACTCATGCTTCGGACCTATTCAACTTTCAGGAAGAAATGTTAAAGTGTTGTCGTTCCGATGTGGACATTTTACGGTGATGCTATAGAAAATTTCGAGAATTGTTCATGTAGCATGGAGGAATCGATCCTTTGAAAAAAGCCTACACCATTGCCAAAAGAGTGTTCCTTAGTGTACCGCAAACGATTCATGCCCGAGAAGACCCTGGCTGTCATACGCCTTCAAACGGCTAATTTTGTAAAACGTCAAACGTCAATACTCGGTCAAAGCCCTACGATGGCTACATTACTTGTGTGACAAGGAAGACAAATGGGTCCAACATGGCCGCAACGGAGGAGGTAAAAAGACCATCGGAACGCATTCAGTGGATGGCTGAGACTTAGAAAACTCCAAGATCGTGTACGAGTTTAACGGTTGCTTATTTTACGGATGTCCGATCTGCTACCCTCAATGGTACACCCAAAATAAGTTTTTACAACGTACCATGGAAGACTTGTACGAGGCCACTTGTCAGCAGCGCTTAAAGTTAGAACAGCAAGGATACCAAGTGGATACCAAGTGATGGAAATGTGGGAACACGAGTACCATCACCGTTTGAAAACCGATCCCGAGTTTAAGCGCATTGTGGAAAGTTACAAGCTGGTTGACCCTCTGAACCGGCGGGATAGTTTGTATGGAGGACGGACGAATGCCACCTATTTGCTGTATCACGCCGACGAGGAGAAAGGAGAAGAAATCAAATACTTGGACGTGTGTTCACTGTATCCTTACGTGTGCAAATATTGTCACTTTTCCGCAGGGCACCCACAATTGCTGACGGAACACATCGACGTGGACAACATTAGACAATACGAAGATTTGATTAAATGCAAAGTCTTGCCTCCCACGGACTTGTACCATCCCGTTTTACCTCACCATTGCCAAGAAAAACGAGCAACCAAGACCAACATTGTCAGCACACTCAGGAAGAACGCGCCTTCACACGAACGTGGGTCAGCGTGGAATTGTTCAAATCTCTGGATCTGGGATATCAATTGTTAGAAGTGTACTAAATTTACCCCTTTCCCAAGACAGAACAGTACCACAAGGGCGACGAGACTCAGAAAGACATTTTCGCAGACTACGTGGATGCCTTTTTGAAACTGAAACAAGAAGACAGCGGCAATCCTTCCTGGTGCCACACTCTCAAAGACCAAAAGAAATTCAAAGAGAAATAGTTGGAGCAGGAAGGCATCACTTTAGACCACATTGAGAAAAACGAAGGTCGACGATCGTTTGTCAAAGTGATGTTAAATTGCTTGTGGGGCAAAATGGCACAACGACCGTGTTTACTCAAGACAGAGTATTTGACAGAACCTTCCCGCTACTTCCAGATGATTCACGACAAAACCAAATACATGAAACACGTGGACGTCCTTTGTGAGGACTTGATCCTGGTAAATTACGAAGAAGAACTGGACTTTTAGTACAAGGCGACGAGTTTGGAAATGTCATCATTGCGGCCTACGTGACAGCCCATGCTCGCTTAAAATTATACGAAGCTTTACACCAGTTAGGAGATCGTGTGCTGAATTTTGACACGGACAGTTGCATTTACATCGATCGCTTGGGTCACCGGCACCCTGACATCGAAGGAGACCCTTTAAGAACCTGGACGGACGAGCACCCCGACGACAAGATTCTAAGTTTTGTTAGTGGCGGTTCAAAAAATTACTGCTACGAATACCGGGACCCCAAAGGAGAAGTGCACACGGAGTGCAAAGTCAAAGGATTGACTCTCAATTATCGAACTAGACAAGTGGTGAACTTTGGGGTATTGAAAGAAGCCGTGCAGTCTGGAAAAGATCAACATTTTAAAGTGACCACCGATGAGCCTCACAAGATTGTGTGTTTAGCCACACAACAAATTATCAGTCGACCTTTGGAAAAACTGTATCAGATCGTGTACCAGAAGCGAGTAAGGCTTCCCAACCACTTCACTTTACCTTATGGACACGTAGATATTGGTCAGTATATTTAAAGGGAAAACGTCCAAGACCAATCGTTCATTGTGACTACCATTGCCAAGCGAGAAATATGAATCCTAACAAATAGACACCAATCATGTTCGGTGATTCTCAAGTGGAGTGCGATGCTGTACCTTGCGATCGCAGGGATGCCTACGCTGTAATCCCAGCGATTCAGTACCACATAATGGGAACTTTGCTATGACTACTACAATAATACCTACCATGGATAGTGATGCTGTGCGTGTAAAAATTTACGGATGCAAAAGCGATGCCTCTCGTTATCGTGGACTCTTTACTGGTCTTCATGGTCAATGTCATCCTCCACGTAAAACCATGCGGCTACCACCATACGGATGTCATCTATACCTGAGCAAATTTCTGCGGGTTTCGCCGTGCCGTCATCTAAATGAGCCTGTGAAAGAAGAATATTCGTTCCCTGTGCGTTTGTCTGAATACTGAGACTTTGAAAGTCTTTTTTAAACCTCCAAGGAAAGTGGCTTAAATATCTGGGAGGACCCACCCCGGAAGAATTAGCCAGAGCTGGATTTATCTATTTGGGAGAAGGTGATAAAGTCAAGTGCTTCAGTTGCGGTGTGTCACTTCACAAGTGGGAACAGAAAGATTCCGCTTACCTGGAACATGCTCGATGGTCTCCGCACTGTCACTACCTACCATTAGTGGGACGACCTCATTAATCTCTTGATGGATACTTTACAAGAGAACATTTGTGGTTTGCCTGTGGAGTTGAGAGAACGCATTTACCCAGAGTTTGTTAAAATACAAGTCAAACGCAAAGAACAATTGCGTCCGTTACGTCATCAATGTTGTAACCACTGGTACCTGAATGCTATAAGAGGACTGATTCATTTGAAAGCATTCCAATGGTCAGACATTGATCAACTACCCAAGGGTCAGAATACTTTGTTGCTACTGATTCATCTTACATAGTGTCCATACTACAACGAATTCCAGAGGAAGACTTAGAGGATTGCCAAAATCTTTGACGATCTCAAATTTTCTCTGTAGATAAAAATTCTGTGCGGTGTGTGGTGTATGAACTAGTGACTAAACTATTTGGATACGTCGACGGAGTACGATGAGTTCTGTGCAAAACGTACACTTATCACCTCCGACAAAAGAGGGTATAAAAACTTGCTACCATGCCACGACCTTTATCATTAGTGATACAACAATTATAGTGGAAGGAAATCAATGACAGTATTCAGACTGTGGCTGATTATCAACACTTTTTACGAGAACTGTATCCAATGAATTTGGGTCGTCGTGTGGTGTGTGTCTTAGTGACTTTCTTTCTGGGATTTCGTTTACCAGCCGATTCCTTGTTGGCTCTTTACGATCTGTACCTCACAGTACCGCCAAAAACACGAGGGTGGCACCTTTAAATGTACACGAGAGATTCGTTCTATTAAAAGCCTTGCGCTTTCATCTCGATACTTCTCGACCTCTACGGGAAAAAAGATTCGTCAACTTTTAGTCACTGAAGATGCTTACGAAGATGTGTGTGTAGCTTGTGACTTACACCCTCACTGGCATGATTTATGGGACTGGAAAAGTTTGGGTTTCGGGGCTTGCACAAAAGAAGCGGCAAACCATGCCCAAAGTTTGTGATCATAAATTCAAACGTTCAATCAAAAAAGTAACTTTTAAACCTGTGTTAGCCAGTGTCAGAAGAAGAAATCGACACCGAGGAGAACCACTCCATTCAAGACAGGACCATCATTGACATGGTGTTAAGTGTCTACGCTCTTACAAAAAGTAACAAGAAAAGAGTGAAGACAACAAGCTTTGTAAAATTTAACAAATAATGTATTTCCCTCGAAAACCAAGGTAAAAATTAGAAAAAGAACTTACGGTTTTACGAATCAAGTCCAAAAATAATCCAATAATTAAAAAATTGAAGTCCTATTATTAAAAAGTCCTAAATTAATCTGAGTTCGAGTCTCGATGACATTCCAAAATGGAAGGCGATGACGTATGCCGTAGTCAGCGTTGTACTGATGTGTCAACAGTTCTTTGTTGAATCACAGAAATTAAAATTCCAGTTTGGAATTCCGAATAAATTTCAGTGAATGTCTTTGTCCAAGAATTCTGTATGAGCATTTATATATCTCCAGGGAAAAGAATCACTAATTCCATAAAATAAAATTTCAACTCAAACTGGTCGCAACATATGTTTAAAGCCCGAGTGGCTAATTCTTATTATAACATGAGTTATAAGACTAACTGAAACGCAAAACAGATGCCTGGATGGGGGTCAAGAGATCATCTTTCCAGAACAACATAGAAGCTTTTTACATGCCTAACATCACGTACTCCCAGAATGGCCTTAGCTAAAATCAATGGTTCTTACTGTGGGAATGAAAAAAATTAAAAATGTTGTTTACTAGAAACCTTACTATTTCTGAATTAAGGTCAGCAAATAGATACAATGTTTCTATATTATAACAGTCAGGTCAAACAGAAATGAACTGAATTTCTTGAAAAATGTCAAATCCAGTAAATAAAGTTATGATTACAATAACATTTAATGGAAATAAAAAATTTAAAACAAACAAACAAATAATTAAATTACATATACATAACACATGGACATCCCCGAAAGGCCATTCCGGGAGGACCCCTGTGTTACTGTGTCAAGTGTGGAGCCTCTAAGAACATTACAAACTGTCCCTAGGACACTACATCTTCGTCACCAAAAATGTTGCACAGTGACTTGTTTATGTTCCACTTTGATCGTTTTGACGTGTATTTTATCGATGTACTTAACAATTTGGCTTTTATGTATTTTTGTCTTTCGTGTTCAATTTTAAAAATGTTTTGAAATAAACGTGTCCTGAAAAAAAGTGCAAAAACTCGTGTCTTCTCTGTCTTCGCTTCAAAAGTGACATTCCCTTCACTACGGCTACCTCTGCTGTCTCTACTTCCTCTTCCACCACTTTCAAAGTCATCGACGAAAACTTAGATGGTGCTATTCGAGAGGCCTTGTATCTTCGCCATCCCTTTAACATGTTAATTGCTGGACCAAGCGGTTCAGGCAAAACCGAATTTGTCAAACGTTTGATCGAACATATAAATCATTTGATCGATAGTCCACCTCAACGTATCGTGTGGTGTTACAAAGAGTGGCAATCGGCGTACAGCCTCCTGCGAGAAAGTCAAGGCGATTCCATCGTGTTTGTGGAAGGCATTCCTGGCGAAGACGAAGGGATCGTGTCTGACCCCAATCAAACTCATCTGGTCATCTTCGACGACATATTAGGAGAAGGCGAAGAAGAAATTAAACTGTGTTTACGCGCAAAGGGCATCATCGTAATGCCAGTGTCATTTACATCACCCAAAATTTGTTTCAACAATGTAAAGCTCACCGCACCATCAATCTCAATGCTCATTAATTGGTCTTGTTTAAAAGCCCTAGAGACAAATCGCAAGTGCAAGTGTTAACCAAACATTTAGGAACATCTTGGCTGACGATGCCACTCAAACCCCTCACGCCTATTTACTTGTGGATTTAAAACCCACTACCCTGATTATTTGCGATTTCGTACTCATCTCTTTCACCACTGGTGCCAAGACGGAAGGCCTGTCGTGTACACGTCCCCGTCGACTTAAAAAAATCTATAAAAACCTCGGACACTTTTGGTCTGTCTCACACATCGTCAACATGACATCCCTTCAGTTTCATCTTCCCGTCAAATTGATTTGTGACTTGTACGTCATCAGTCGCGGGAAAAAAAATCCACAAATACTTGCTCGTGTCTTAGAAGCCAGTCTCAGAGAAGTCTTACGACGGTTTAAGGTGACAGCACGTCAATTACTGTAAGGCATCATTCACATTCCACATCAAACCAAACGCTGTTTTGAGAGAAACAAAGTAGCCTGACGCAACTGGCATATCCCCGCATTAACACTCAAACCAAAAAGCAAATCATTTTGAAACCTGGAGGTAGCGGTTCTCTAGGAGGTGTCATCATTCGCTCCCTCTTAAAATGGGATCCCAATGCTCCAAAAGTCATCCCCAAAAGAAAAGCCACACCGCGACCCAAACGGACCCAGAAGAAAAAGAGCAGTGGTGTCAAGACCAGGTCACAGCCCCAGAAAATGAAAAGTCCCCATAAGAGACCCCAGAAATCAGTTTCTACCCGCAAGAGAAGCACTTCGGCCAGGACGCAACCTTGCATCAACAAACCACGGTGACAGCGTTTCCAGTAGGCTCAGGTTCCTCCACTTCTCTGTTGCTGGTGATGCTAGCTAAACCCAATTTGAAACGAGTCTTTCCTAAATTTGATGAAAAAATGGAAACCTGTGTCTCCAAGAACTTCTCCTCCAGCGGTGACACCCTCCACCTCTTTAGCTGCTGAGGCAAATGCTAACAAAGTACCCTCCCCCAAGATCAAAGTCCAAGCGAGATCGGGTATGTTAGAGAGTTGACTGGATTTATCCAAGCAAGAACTGATCCGATTTAGTCAGTTGCAAACCCCTCAACGTCGAGTGATGTCTGCCATGAAAATGATACGACTTACCGACAATCAGTGGCGACGCATTTCACTATAAAAAAGAACTGGGGCTAACGACGGGTATCAGTGTTTTTGTGCTCCTGAACGCCGAGAGATGTCACGTAAAAGAAGTGCACACCACCACTATCGTCGTTCTTCTGTCCAGAAAGGAAAAGGAAAAGAAATGGACAGTCTCGTCGTTTTACCCCGCATCCGAAAAAACTCTTAGCCAAACATCGACGTCTACCACAGAAAAGACCCCATCGTCCATAAAAAAAGAGGAGTAACCGAAGGGGAGGATTTGGCGCTCCGATGGTATTTCATATGTTCAAAGAGTTTGGTTTTCCAAACCTAATCCAAAAATACACCCCAAAAAAAGATAAAAGGACGCGCGTCGAGCGATGGAAGTGCACACCACCAGCAATCTTATGCCTAAAAAGGAAAAACAATGGAAAGGACTGCCTCCTCGTTTAGCCAAACATTGGGACTTGTTCTCCGTCCTGTCCAAAGCTCCTCCACCCATGGGAAAACAACTCATTCAAACAGCCTCCAAAGATGTCATCGATACAGTGTGCGAATTTTGTCTGAATGACTTGAAAGGAACGATACCTTTGTCTGAACACCAGAACATCGACACGTTCTTCGCCAAATGGTTCAAAAGAAAATCCCCATTCGTCAAAAGAAAATGATGTTGGTGCTTCGTGGACGATTTTTTTTTATCCCTGATAGGTCCCATTGTCAAAAGAATAGCGGGAGCCATGGTAGGAGGACTCCTGGGAGGTGTTTTACCCATGTGTCCAAGATAAAAAGGACCAAGAAGATAAAAGAGACCTCTAGGGTCAAAAGATCTCAGACGTGACCTTTGGAATCTCATGGAAGGACGAAAACTACCTTTACAAACGATGGATGGAATTCCATCGTTAGCAAGAACAAAAAACCCCGCATTTACCTCCCAATCCTCATTTGACCGAGATGTCCCAGTTACAGCACGAATTGCAATCGTTGATGGATCCCAGCGATTTATCAGAAATGGAAAAGTCGCAACTGTACGGTCAAGTGCTTCAGCGACTTCAACTCTTTCACCAGAAAGATTTAGACGAAACAGCTCGACTGACTCTGAAAGATTTTAAGACCCTGATGAAAACTCCATCATCACCACCACCCCACCCCACCCCCCAGTGACCAAGACAAACCACCACCTCGCCCCAGCCAGAATAGCATCAGTGAACAGTGGGTGACTTATTTAAAAAATCCTGATGGAAAATTTGTTAGCCAGCATTTACTACGACCCATCCAATCCTGAGCGCTACGGAGGAGTATCATGCTGCCAAAACCCGATTGTAAAGTGTCTGTTTACCTCAAGTGCAACGATGGTTACAAAAACAAGCCACGTACACCTTACACAAGCCCATTCGACGAAAAGTTTCCAGAAATTGCACCCGAGTGGAGGGCATCGATCATCAATGGCAAGCCGAATTAGCCGATGTCTCTAAATTGGCCAGCTACAATCGTGGCTACAGATATTTGTTTTGTATCATCGACGTCTTTTCCAAAAGTGACTGGGTCCTGCCATTTACTTCCAAATCGAACATTGAGTTAGTGCGAGACCTAAAACTGGTGTTGAAATAAAGCGGTCGTCACCCTCTTCGATGGTAAATCGACAAAGGCACCGAATTTCTGAACCAGGCTTTCCAAAAAGAATTAAAGAAACGAGACATTCATTTTTTCACCACAATGAATCTAGAAACCAAAGCCAGCATACATCTATATGTTGAAAATTTCTGCAGGCTATTATTTTAGCTGTCAACATCTGGTGGACACGATTGCTCACAAACTTAATACGCTGTTTAGCAAAGATTTGGACAAAACTAAACGAAGTGTCACCCTTGAGTACCATAAACTGGCTCATCGCCTACTGATGACATGTTTGGAAGCCAAAACGTTGTCCATTACATTTTGTCCTGAATTGTTTGACATTTTGGGTGGAGACCTCAAGATGGTCAAGGGTCCACTCATAAGACCCACTGCCAAAAACCTGAATTTTGCGAAGTTTTTTCGTTACCCTGTAGAACTGAACCAAGGATTAAATTTGATCTTTGTGTACGCTGATGTAGTGGAATGCAACGTGGTGGGACACATCCGCACCGTTACTGCGAGTCATTCCTTTCAAAGTGGATTCTGCCATGATCAATGACGAGGAAGGGGGAAACATCTATCACGTTCACCGCGAATTTTTACATCCTCACTATTTGCCCGACAGTAAGTCGTATTTCGACAGTGTCAACATTGGTATAAAAGGACATCTGGGACAAAGTATTCCATTCTTCAAAGGGAAAGTTACGGTGAAACTCCATTTTCGAAAACGATTCTCTAAAGACTTGTAAGTCATGTATCCCGTGTACCGAGGAGTCGCTTGACAGCAGGACGTGGTTTAGGAGATATGTTGAAATCGGCGTTTCGTTCGGTTGCCCCCGTTTTGAAACCGATGGTGACACGAGGATTCCACGCCTTGCAATATGCCGCTTTGACGCAAGGCAAAGAATTTCTCAAAATGTCATCATCGACAAACAAAATCCCAAAGAAGCTTTCTTGAGAGCAGGCAAAAATGTCTTGCTTCAAACTGGCAGATGCATTTTGGGCCGACAAGAAACTCGTATAAATACCCTGGACGCTGCCCAGTCAGGCATTCCTGGTTTCCTGACACCACAGCAAGGACAAGGTAGAAAGAGACGACGCAGTCACCCATCCAGAGGACTTCACCCACCCAGAGCTAGAAAGACCAGGAAAAGAAGAAACGTCCGAGAATTAGACGTTTTTGATTATTAAATAACAGAGAGAAACAATGATGCACCGAGAGTCTTGCGCATGTTCCAAGTCGGAACTGGATCTGTTTGCCATGCCACCCACTATGATGATGATGATGCAAGAATCCCAATGGGTAGAATTTCATCCCATCTCCTCTTTGACGACCTCAGCACCCATCGAATTTAAAATCAAAGGACAGCTCGAAGATTACATCGATCTGAATAGCAGTTACTTTTACCTGAAAGTCAAAGTGATCCGACAGCAATCCGGGAGCCGATTCTAGAGTAGTTCCCGTCAACAATTTCATGCATTATTTGTTCAGCGAAGTGATTAACAAACTAGTCAGCAGCAGCTTAGACACTTACCCATACCTGGAGCGTACCTGGAAAATCTCTTGACGTACAGTAAAGATGCCAAGAACACTCATCTGGACGCTTGCGTTGTATGGAAACCTAACACAGCAGGCGAGGATAAGTTTAACGACACAGTCCTAACAGCAGCTGACGATACTCACAATCTGGGCTTAAACGACCGTCGAAAGAAAATTCTGCAAGGACGTAGTTTAGAGCTGATGGATCGTTTGCATTTGGACATGTGGTTGCAAGACAAGTATTTGCTGAACGGAGTAGATTTCCGCTTGAGACTGAATCTTAGCAGTACCGTTTTCCATTTGATGCCCAGTGCCAACGAGTACAAAACCATCATCCAAGATGCCAGATTCTACGTGCGACGGGTGGAAGTGTTACCTAAAGTGGGAAACGACATCAGCCACACTTTGAGCAGAACGACCGCCAAGTATCCGATACGACGAGTGTAAGTGAAAACATTCACCATTGCTGCTGCACTCCGATCCAAGATTGAAGATCATCTGTTCCAAGGACATTTACCCAAACGTTTAATCGTTGGTATCGTCAACAACGAAGTCCTCAACGGAGCCGTCACTGCCAATCCTTTCGAGTTTAATCACTACAGAGTGTCCAAGATCGAAATCAGTCGCGATGGCAAGGCTGTACCAGACCCTTCGAACCAAACTTTGCCCAGAAGAATTACTTGAGATCGTACTTGTCCCTGTACGAAGCCACGGGACAGCTGGGGACCAACACCAGCCACTGCGCTTCGTACAACGATTATGCAGGAGGCTACGTTTTGTGGGCTTTGATTTAACTCCAGACCAAGTCAGCAGCGAGGGACATTTCCACCCTATAAAATCCGGTCAACTGCGTGTGGAACTTCAGTTTTCAGAAGCTCTAACCGAGACGATGGACGTCATTTTGTATGCCGAATTCGACAACACTCTAGAAATCAACAGTTTCAGAGAAGTCATTCTAGACAATTAGAAGCTATGGAAGACTCTAATCCCTCTTTGCATGGTAGAGAATCTTTGGACATGGAATGGGAGGATATCGTGGAAGCAGAACCAAAAGACAAAGACGAAGAGGTGATGGTCATGTCCAGATGGCCAGAACAAGAGCAACATTTAGTCTCCTGTTTTGGCAAACATCTAGCAGAAACAATTACAGGGTTGACCAAGAAACGTTGCTATGGATGTCAAAACGATTATCCCAGTCAAATTCAACACGATAAATGTCTGATGATGAGTCAAGAAGAAAAATACGATGGGTATCTGGATGACGCTTGGGGTTTCATCTCGGAAGAAGCAGTGCTGCATTAGTGGTATAAAGACATGCGTGATCATTCCTCCCCTCTATTGACCGCTCTAGAGATCCATCGCATCGAATCTCTCTTTCCACAGAGAACGGGGACGAAGCGAAGAGACGAATACTTGACAGAGATTTTCAAGCAGAAAGTCAGGATTGAATTGATGACTTATTACTACCTGTTAAACAATAAAAAGAAATGGATACCTGGGAACTTTATTACCCTTTGAAAAACAGTTCGTACACCACTTCTTGGAATCCTGTCGTGTGCGCTAAAGATGAACTTCCTCATCGCAAACCTAAAGACCATCATTCTTATGTCATCAACACGGACGACAGTCATCTCCCAGGAACCCACTGGGTAGCCATCTACTTTTCCCACGATGTCTGTGTGGAGTATTTTGATTTGTATCGATTATCGCCTTTGGAAACTTGACTTCACAACATTGTCAACCTTGTCAAAAATGTGTTATTTGAAAAAAAATATGTTGCTGTTATATTGTGTGTTGGTTGTTTGTTGGTTGAACAAAAATGTTATTAAAAAATGATTGTTGGTGGTTTGTTTTAAATTTTTTTTTTTTATCACTATCTATGCTCTTTGACTTCTCTCTCTATCCCTAACCATGAGATGAGCTATAGCGTTCCTACCCAAACAAATCGTAGGGATTTTTTTCTATCACGTCCGCGCTTGAGCCATGTAAAGCGAAGCGGTCTCCAGTCCGACCGTCCATTGTTGACTCGTCAAATTGTAAAGATGTCTTCAAGACTAGCACAGCTGAGCGAAGCATGTGAGGATGCTGAAAGTGGCACAA